>PVJO010016678.1:0-41274 GCA_004026905.1 Hystrix cristata
GGAAGCCTTAGAATTAAACAGAATAGTAGTGTTACTGTCGGAAATGAGGTCTTTGGAAAGGATTGATTATGGGGATGGGAAAGAAGAGAGATAATGACACTCTCTTTGGTTATTTCACTGAGGTTATAACAAGGCAGTCCAGTGGAAATGGGATGGAGATTTTGGAAATATTCACAGAATATTGTGATTGGAATTATGAGGGTAAAAATGTTCTCAGTTTAGAGGGAGGTCCAGAGTAGAACCTTAGAGAATGTCCACAATTACATATTTAGATCACTTGGGTAATGGTAAGATAATGTGATGTAATACTTAAGGGGATTTCTGAGGGTTTAACTAGAAAGTGTCTTGATGGTAATGGTTACAGTGTACTTAATGTGATGTATTAGCCTAATTCTATTTTTTGGAGCAAAATCTCAAAACATTCAAATAATTTAAATAATAGGCTTGTACTTAGCATCATTATTTCGAGTTATAGTTGTTATTGAATAATGGTGTAGCCAGATGTCAGATTTATTTATGTATTTATTTATTTATTTTGGTGCTGGGGATCGAACTTGGGGCCTTGTGCTTGCAAGGCAACCACTCTAACAACTGAGCTAAATCCCCAGCTCCCAGATGTCAGATTTATATAGAATATTGGCTTGAGCATAATGCCAGTAGGTTTCCTGGACTTAAGCAAAACTACTTTTATGTATTTTTCATTCCTCTGCTGTATTTTCTTATAATAGAGGGAAATGTAATAAAAATTTAACCCTCCTCTAATTCTGCTTAATTCTGAATTCCAGTTTTTAAATTTTATTTGTACATTTTAGATATACACAATGATAATATTCATCATAGGAAGTTTGTACCTATACATGATATATCTTTTTTTCTTATTCCCTTCCCCACTCTGCAATCCCTCTTCGCTTCTGTATTTACAAAGCTTTGTTTCCATTTTCTCCCTTCTATTCTTTTTTTTCTTGTCCTTTCCTTCCTTTCCCTCTCTCCTCCCTCTTGTTTCCCTTCTCATTTGAACGTTTTTGTTCCTATTTCCCGATATCTGTTATACATTTTGGTCCTTATTTACACTTTCAGGTTCTCACACCAGAGAAACAATGCAGTATTTAAACGTGTGTCCAATTTATTTCACTTAAGAGAATGGTCTCAAGATGCATACTTGTACCTAGAAATGTCTCAAGCTCATTCTTCTTTATGGCAGAGTAGTATTCCATTGTATAAAAACTCCCACATCTTAGGGGGTTGGAGATTTAGCTCAGTGGTAGAACACTTGCCTAGCAAATGCAAGGCCCTAAATTTGATCCCCAGCAACAAAAAAACCAAACCAAAACAAAACCCCCACATTTTCTTTATCCATTCATCAGTTGATGGGCATTTGGGCTGTTTCCAAGATTCAGCTCTTACAAACTGCTGCTATAAACATGGGCATCCATATGTCACTATGGTATGATGCTTTCAGTTTTTTTGGAAAGATACCAAGAAGGGGAAGAGTTGGTTCAAATGGAACCTCTATTTCTAGTTTTATGAGGAATCCCCACACCGATTTCCGCAGTGGTTGCACTAGTCTACACTCCCACCAACAGTGGAGAAGGATTCCTTTCGCCCTGCAGCCCCGTCAGCATTTGTTATTGCTTGGTTTCTTGATGATAGCCATTCTTTCTGGAGTGAGATGGAATCTCAGCATTGTTATAATTCACATCTCTCGGGTGACCAGTGATATTGAGCAGTTTTTCATGTATTTCTTTGCCATTTGTACTTCTTCATCTGAGAAGTGTCTGTTCATTTCAGCTGCCCATTTTTGGACTGAGTCTTTACATTTGGGGATGTTTAGCTTTTATATTCCATCTTATTCCATACAAAGGAGTTGAGGCAATTTACAAAATAATAATTCAAGAGCAAGTAAACGAATCACATGAAGGAAAAGTAGAGGTAGGATAATAAACCAATGTAAAAGTCCCTTTTGGAGATGTAGATCATGTAGTTCATTCATTCCTTAGAAAAAGTCTGCAGGTCGTGCTCTGAGTTTCCTTGTGGCCAAAACAAAGGAGGATAATCAGTTGGATCAGTCAGAGGATTCAGTGTCCATTGTATAAAAATAATGTTTTTCATATGACTGAGACCTGGTGTGCATAAAGAACGACAGCATTTGGGTATTTTTCTTCCAGCAGCTACAGTAGGGAGTTTTTTTTTTATGATTTTCATACATTCCTTAGTATATGCACGTGGTGTAGTGTGAAGAGAAATTTGAGAGTTTAGAAGTGCAGTAAATCAGGAGAGGTGTAATCTGGCCTGGTCCAAGAATACAGTTCAGATATTTATAAAAGAATAGATAGATTATGTGGTTTTTACAACCATACGTGGGAAAACCTCTGTGCCTGTTGTATTTGTAGCCAAGCTTTTAAAATGGCTTGGAAAACAGAATTTTTAGTTTTAGTTCCTATCGAAAACCTGGATTTCATATATTTTCTATTATTGATAAGAAATTTTGTCAGTTGATTTCCATTTATTAAGATTTTTAATAGTATATTATGAATTTAGTCAGAAGTATAAAATTGGAAATTTGTGTTAGTTTAGAAAATTTGTCATGTAAACTATTTAAAATTCTCTCATAAGAACTGTTTTTCTAATTACCCTGAGTTTGACAGGTAGAACTCAGGGATCTGAAGTAGCCACGTGGTAGCACAGTCCGAAGCTGCCACCAGGCTGCCCCCTTCCCTCTTAGTCATATGAAAATGCCTTTTCCTTCAAAGCCCAGCTTGCAGCCTGCCTTCCTAGTAATTTCTCCTGTAATGTCACTGCCTTGGCAGATTGTCTGTAGAACTAGTGTGACTGCTTTCTTTCTTTTACATTTCTAAACACTGTTTGCTCTCTGAGTTGTACTTCCTTGAGGAAGTTGATCTGTGGCCTATACTAGTTTTTGATTGCTCACTTTTTGCCATTGTGGTTTTCGAATTTGTATAGAAATTGAGGTACCAAGGTAACTAATTATATGCTAAATCTGGTGGTACCTTACATTAGGTTCTGTTTGCATGGGTAGGGGAGAACCAGAGTTCTGAGGAAAAGAGGTAGAGGAGCAGCATTTAAAATGTTCCCTGAGTGTGCTGGGAAGGTGATGTGTTTCACCTGATTGGGGCGGCCGGCACTTCATTTCAGCTGGTGGAGCACACTGCTCAGAGCACGCCTGCCTTTAGAACAGTGCCTTGCATGTGCCATGGGAGCTGCTAAAGGAGGACTGGTTGTTGTGGAAGTTTGGCAGTGTTTACAGTGCCACGGAGTTAAGTCTTCATCTTCTTCAAAATATTTCAATTTGGGGGAAACCTTGTTGATTGAGCAGCTTGGGGTGAATTGTGGGAGTATCTGCTTTTGTGATCTCTTTCCACATTCCATAGTGATATGACTGTTTTCTCTGTATAAAAATTTAAGGAACTCATCTGTTAAAGGATAATTTAAGAGAGACTTTCCTAAAACCGTAATAAACATTTAATGATATTTCACTACTTAGAAAACAATAGCTAAAACAGTAATGATGATATATAAAAATTGTGTTGCTTGAGATCGTACAACTTTGTGATTGGTGTTGGGTGTTTAAAAATCATAGTTGTACATTTTCAGGTCTCTTTTAACATTGAGGCATTGACCTTATGAAAAGACAAATATCCTGTGTGAGGTTAGTCATACCCTATTGTGAGTTTTTGTGCAAGAAATACAGTTCCTTAGTTCTTTCACTGTGAATTCATTTGAAATTTGGTAATGGTTGTGAGCTTCTGAGTTTCTCTCCTTGGCCTGGGGTTCACTTTCTTTGCATTCGCCCCCAAACTCTACTGTCTACAGCCCTATTTTAGGTCTACCTGCCTTTTAGTTCTAGTCTCTAGCAATGCTTTTGGGTTACAGGAGTAACAACTTCAACAATAACTCAATTATTGAGTATGTGCAATTGCCAGGCACGTTACTTACATTGTCATTAAACTGCAACAGCTCTTGAATGACTAATAAATAGAGCTGTTTCTCTGGGGGGAGTCACACAATTTGTACTAATTTAAGAAAAAAAAATGAAGGATTGGGTGGAGCTAGTTTATCAGATGTTGCTGTTAGGAATCTTTCATCTCTGCACTCTCTTGCCTTTCGTGAATACCCTGTTTCCCTGAAAATAAGTCCTAACCAGAAAATAATCAGCCTTGAAAACTAGAGATGAAAAATACCACCCCCTACCCGGGTGTGGTGGCACACCCCTGAAATCCCAGCACTCAGTAGGCTGAGGCAGGATCACCAGGAGCTCAAGGCCAACCTGGGCTACATAGTGAGTTCAAGGCCAGCCTGAACTGCATAGCAAGACCCCCTCTCAAAACAAATGAAACAAAACAAAAATGCCACCCCCAATCACCTTGCCTTACCCTCTGTTACAGAGTAGCCACTGAGCAAGAGAATAGTAAGGTATAGTCTGCATGACACTGTCCATCACTGTGGTAACTACCAGCACTTACTTTCCAGTTAGGTTTTACTCAGTGCTGACTGGAAAACGCTGCACAGGCAATTCCAGGCTTATTTCAGTCCACTCGACCACCTCCATATTTCTAGAATAAGACTTTACTGGCTTTGCTTTTGTCATGGCCCATTTCTGGATAATCACTGTGGTTAAAGGGAACGTGGTAGTTGTGTGGTATGTGCCATACCCCCACAGTTCTGGAGATTGAATTCAGGGCCTTCACACTGAGCTACATCCCTAGTCCTTGTATTTTTTATTTTTTGAGACAGAGTCTCACTAAGTCAGTAAGACTGGCTCCAACTTGCCATTCTCCTGCCTTGGCCTCCCAGAGCACTGGGATTATAGGCATGTTCCACCACACCTGGCTAAGAGAATGAAGTACTCTTATTGGCCAGGTCTGGATCTCCCCTTCAATGGTCAGCCATATACCAAAGTCATATAGAATAGGTGGTGGAACTGGAAGTAATTAATTCCCCAAAGGGAAAGAGAAAAGGGATGCTGGATAGATAGCCATTATATACTGTCACCCCTGTTTTACAGATAAGACAAATGAGACTCCAATATAGTCTTTTGGCTTCAGAATTCACATTATTCTCAGATAAAAGAGGGAGTTTTTGCCCTTAATCATGCCCCCCTTTCTTGACATTGCATTCTTAATTCTCCAATTCTTTTCTGTTTTTATAGAGAGAAAAATTACCCAGGTGACAGAAGCAAATAAAATACCCCCTCCTAATTTTTTTTTTTTTTTATTGTTCTTGAGCCATAATGAGGAGCAGAGTATATGTGAGGCCTAAAAGGGATGGGACAGCAATGTCTTTTTGGAGACTAGGAGTTTGGTAGGGAAGGGTTGTGATAGGGAATGCAGCCCAGCAATAGCTACCCAGCAACTTTGGAGAAGGAGACAATCTGTGTATTCTGCTTTCCTGTTTTGTCTCATTACTGGCATCCCATTATATTCCTACTCTTTATTATGACAAAACGTGACTTTTGGCACTGTGTTACGTAGGCTCTTTTGTAAGCTGGCCTAGGAATCTAATTACTCTTTTAGTATAGGTTCTGTGGGAAATAAGACCTAGGTGCAATAAACTTCAGTAGTACAAGCAGGCACAGTAGGGATTGTCTGTGATCAGTTACCAAAAAACTAAGGATCTTTGTTTTCTGGGGTATAGAGGTGGTGAGTAGTGGGAAAGAGTAAATTAAGAGATAGATTAACTCTGCCTAAAAGAAGACCAAGGATACTAAAGGCAAATTTGGCTTTGTCTGGGTTTATATCCAAGGCTCTATTGACACGATCACCTTAGAGCCCTTAAAACTGCCTCACATTCGCCTTGAGCTTTCTGTTACAAGTTGCTGTTGTCCAGTGTATTGCATATTAGTACTTGTGTACAGTATTTAATAAGGTTTAGAATTAGTGGCTACAATGGGTCTTTTATTCATAGAATAATTATTATTCATAGAATAATTTTGTTCATGATGTGAATCTTCATCATCAGAAGGTAATTGAAAGTTGACTGTATGAGAATAATAAGTGAAAAATACGAAGCTTCTGGCAGAGTGCTGTACATGGCAGACACTCAGTGTTAATGAGTTCTCTTCTTGATTCTTATCTCCTTGCTGTCCCACTGGGCAGAGTGTTGTTTTCAACTTATTTCCTATTAGATGTATGTACTTGGGGATAATAAAAACTGTAAGTTATGCTCAGTTTCATAATCTCAACCCATTTCATTTACTGTTTAAAAGTTTAAACACTTTTAGCAGATTTCATTGTGGAAGGTTCTATTTCAAAGGTATTATTCTCTTTATACTTAGCATTTTAACAGTAGATTGGAGATGGCATATAGTGCAGGCAAACTCTGCACCCAGGAAAGCAATTTAGTGGGCAGATGTGGCTGCAAAGGAGAAGCAGATTTTTTTATGTGTAATGGTACAATTATAAAATGAAAATCATATTTTATATAGAATACAAGTATTATTACTATGTCAGCTAATTAGTCATTTGCTGTATACCTTGTCACTTAACATAGTACAAAATGCAGTTTGTATATTTAACGTTTTTTCTGTCATAGTGTTAAGTACATCTTCAGTAGTTGTAGTGCAGGATCATAGAAGGTAGGGACCTTATCTTTGATATCAAAGCTTATAGTGTAGAATGCTAGACTTATGCCAGGTGTTCTGTGATCTGCTTGGGGGAAAATCACACTATTGCTTTAAGTATTAGTTTGATGCAACAGGTGAAAATTGTCCAAATAATGTCAATGTTTAATGAGTGATAGGTAAAATTTCTTAGTTTGTATATAAAATTAGATGTCAAAAAAAGTTTAATGTCTAAAACCAGTTATTCATTTTATTGGATTTTAGGAGTCACTTCTGGTATGTGTTGAATGTGTGATAGAATTAACTTTTTGAACAAAGTACTTAGAATGGGTAAACATCTTTGTCCGGAGGTTGGACTTTGCCAGCATTATGTGTTCATGACACACTTGATCCTGGATGGACTTGAAGAAAAAAGTCCCTAATGCATCTTCTAGGAAGGAGAACCAAAGATGTGGTAAGAGTGGATAAATTCCTTGGCTGTAGGGCTGGGGATTCAGCTCAGTGGTTAGAGTGCTCGCCTTGCAAGCACAAGGCCCTGAGTTCAATCCCCAGCACCAAAAAAAAAAAAAAAAAAAAAAAAAAAAAATCCTTGGTTCCAACAAAGGCAATTGCTAGAAGGATGAAACCCCATTGGCACCAAAGCACAGACATAGAACAAAATTTAAAATTTGTAAAAAGGTAATCAAAGTCCAGTGAAAAAACTGCAGTTTAGCTAAATGTGATGACGCATGCCCGTAATCCCACACTTGGGAAAACCGAGACTGGATTGCTGCAATTCAAGGCCAGCCTTGGCTACATAATGAGTTCCCGACCAGCCTGAACTACATAGCTTGTCTCAAAAAAAAAAAGGCAATTTAAACAGGAGTGCGTGTGTGTGTCTGTATGTACTTATGTGTGTGTACACACATGTCTGCTGAAACTGTTCAGCCACCTGGGGATGCTCACTGCAGAGGTAATTCTGCACGGCCCCTGAGAATGTCCCTGGCTTTGAACATGTTGAAGATTCCCTGACTTGCACCCTAAGCCTTCTGGGGACAGTGACTGGAAGAGCTGAAGTTGTACTTTCTTACTCGATTTCCTCAAATACTCATTGAACTTCTGCTTTGTGTAGATACCACAGGACTGTACAATTATCTGCATGATATACTCAAAAATTAGTGTGTAGATGAGTGAATGATCCCAGTTTTGCCCTCATGTATTCACTTACTGAGCACTTGTTGTGTACTAGATACAAAATACTCTAGATGCTAAGAGTACAGTGGACACCACCACAGCAATCATCCCTGCCCCCATACAGCGTGTTTCTTAGTGAAAGACATTGCAGCAAATGCATAAATATGCAACTACAGCTTGGGCTGGTTCATGAAGAATAACAACTGCTGTGCTAGTCCAGGAAGGTGGGATCAGTTTAGCTTGTGTGCTCTAGGAAAAACTTTGGGAACTGAAGGATGAGTAGGAGTTAACCAGGTCAGAATTGGAGCATGGGGGAGGTGGGATTGGGAGCATTGCAAGTGGGCAAGGCAGAGTTTCTGAAGGTCTTGAGTTGAGAGTGGGAGGGCTGGGAGTGATTGGCTTCCTTGAGGATCTGAAACAAGGCTAGTATGGCTAGAATACAGAGAAGAGGAGGAGTAGAGTTGCATAAGACGGAGTGGGGAAGTTGGCAGGATTTCCGGGCTTTGCGGATGCACAAATGATACAAATTCTAAACCCTTAAATTGCATTATTCTTAATTTAGGGGAAAAATAGAGATTGATTTGTGGCTTGGAAAGGTGAAAAACTGTTGGTGGAATTAGGGCATGATTCATTTTCTGATACCATGTGGAAGTTGGTGTTGTGTTGTGGAAAGATTGTGGAAAGAAGTTTATCCCAGCTGTGTTTCTTAGTGATGTGTGGCTTTGGATAAGTTACTAAGCCTCTTGAGCCTGGGTTCCTTCATTTTAGAATGGAGATACTAGAACCCCTTATTGTAAGAATGAAATTAAAATATATAAAGTACTCAGCAGAGGGCATGGCTCATCATAGTGCTCAGTAGACATACATGCTGCTGTAACTACTGTTTAACTTCCTCCTAGAGGCAGAGGAACAACTGCCATATTGTCTATAAAATATGAGCTAAGCAAAGCAGATGGACACTTCTAAAGCATGTGCAAGATAGTATGCCTGTAGTGACTTTAGACTATTTCAAGTACAGTAGTCATCAGTGAGATGGTAGAATCCAGTGATAGTTCAAAAAAGCAGACTTTTTTTCTTATTACAAACATGAATCAGCTGAGCTGCTTCATACTTTTGGAAAACTGTCTTTACATTTCAAAGAAAACAAGGATAAATTTACTAGGAAAAGCCATAATGCATACATGTCTTGTTTAATGACTGAGTTCCATTCTGTGACTGAGTCATTAAATGAATTGGCCACTAAATGAAGAGTTATGTATAGTATGTACATCACAGTATTCAGAACAAAGAAATGGTCAAAGGAAACTCCAACTTGATGGCTTTGCTTTTATTTGCATAACCCTTAACGTGCAGTACTGCATAGTACAATCAGCAAAAATCACAGTACTGTATAAATAAGGTATACTGTACCAAAAACATTAAGGCTCTATAAATAAGATGTACAGAACTGTACCAAAAAAAAGATGGGTTGAAAGTCTGAGCAGTGAATCATAAGTCTGAACAGTTATTAGACAAGTAGGTTGTTAAATGAGAAATGTTTGTGATATAGAACACTTTATAACTTTTTCAGAGAGTCTTATGCGATTATAGTAAAATAAAGACTCCCTGAAAATGTGAATATTCAATCTTTTTTTTAAATAGGGTTTCCCTTATTGTGCATACAATTTTGTAGTTAAATTTAGCACAAGATAAACAAAACATTTGAGATAAACTGTCTGTGGCTCAGTCCGTTATGAATATGGAAATATGTTAAGACCTGACATAACAAAAAATGGGGTCCAAAATTTTTAGTCATTCAATGGGAAGATAGTGAAATAACTCCTACACAACTGATTGGGAGTTCTAAATGTGTGGAAGCCAATTGCCAGTTGTGCTCAAGTTATTCAAGTTATTGGGATGTGTTTGAATTCTAATGGCTTGTCGAAGAATTTTGATAATGGTAGTGAAGTTCTTTTGGGGAAGAGAAAAATCACTTCAGCGAGTATATTTTGACTTTTTATTAATTTGTAGAATTCCATATGCTATGGCTAAACTTTTTTGATTATGATCCTTGAGAAGAGATACAGTTTAATTACTTTGTGAGCACTACATATTTCACATCCGTTCTTTCCCACTCATAGGGAACTTAAAGTTTCTTGAAACAATATTCCATTCTAATACTTTCTGTTAAATTCTATTTCAGTTTTTAGAAAATCCCTTAAGGCACTAATTTTATGACCTACTAACAGGTCACAACTCACACTGTGAAAAATACTGTAAAAATGACTACTTATTAAGTGAAACATCAGAAAGAAATTCCAGTTTATTCTAGAAGCATAAGATCATCACAACTTTACCACTAGTGTATCCCACACCATTAATAGTAGATAATTAATAGGTGTTCATCTTATATCATTTGACTGCCTGGGGTGGATTTTTAAAAAGTGTGCACGTATGCACAGACACACACACAGTTATTTACTTGCATACTTGTAAACTCACCCAAAAGATACATAAGAACATAGTAAAAGATACATAGTCAAACACAGATTGCCTGTGGGAAAGAGAACTGGGTACCTGGGGGCAGAGGCGGGATAAGATATTTTAAGAACAGTGTACCCTTTCATTTTCATTCTTTTAAAATTTGATTCATGTAAACATGTTTATTCCAGTGACTAAATTTAAAAATAATAAATTCCACGTTATTAGAGAAAAAAGTGTGTGTTGGGGGTGCTGCGGTGTGGTGCTGGGTTTAGTGGAAGAGGATGTGCAGCCCAGGTGCCGTGTTTACTGCTCTCATCTAGACCAGCTATGTTGATGGTATTATCAAAAGATATTTAGGTGCCTTGTTAAAAGGATTAACTTGTGTTCCGTGCTCTTGTTGTTTTATTTTTGTTTTTGTATTTGTTTTGAGATGGGGGTCTCACTATGTAGCCCAGGCTGGCCTCAGACTCATGGTGTTCCTCCTGCCTCAGCCTCCTGAGTGCTGAGATTACAGGTACGCGCCACCATGCCCAGTTTTGTTTATATTTATTATGAGTGAATGCTAATATACTGTATTCTAGAAAGGTTTTTTTCAATAGAACATATTATTTCAGTGCTTAAAGTAATTTTAAACTTTTTACTTAGAAATAATGTCAATCAAGCCAGGCGTGGTGGTGCACTCCTGTGATCCCAGCACTTGGCAGGCTGAGGCAGGAGGATAGCTGCAAACTTGAGGCCAGCCTGTTGCATATCTAGACCGTGTCTCAAAAAAAAAAAAAAAAGAAAGAAATAATGTCAATCTAATAAAAAGTTGTACAAATAAGAAAGATACAAATGCTATTTACATTCATCTTTTATTAAGATTTCATCTCCTATTCTGTTTGTACATCTGATTTGTTTTTTCTGAACCATTTGAGAAAAACTAATCTCACACTTCTTTCTTTTTAACTATTTCAGAGTCTGTGTTCTAAGATTAGGGTTAGTCTTTTACTTAACTACATAGAGTTGTAAATATATTATAAGTAACCTACTTTAGTCTACTACCTGTTCTCCATTTTTGTCAGTTGACTCCAGAAATGTCCTGTGTAGTGTTTCACCCGTGCCCAGCATGGGATCCAGACCAGGGTTAGCTTTCACATTTACTTCTCATAGCTCTTTAGACTCCTTTGGAAACATTTCTATGGTATTTGTTCATGTCGTTTACAGTATTACAATTTTTTAATGGATAGTCTTCTTTCGTTTTAAAAAAAAAAAAGAATGTTGGCCATTCTGATTTTTTTTATGATTACATTTGGGTTATGTATTCTAAGTCAGTATACTACATAGGGGATATGTCTTTCTTAGGGTATCACATCTGGAAGCGCATCTTGTCTACCTCCCCAAATTAGTGCTGTTAGGGTACTTGGTCAATATGTTGTCTAGTTTCTACTGTATATTATTTTCCTCTTGCAATGTAATAATCCATTGGGAGAGATTTTAAAACCATGCAAATATACTGATGCTCATCAAAATTTCCCCTAGATGTAACATTCATGGTTGTACTTGCTTGACTTAAATTTTACATTGTTGGTTGTAAAATGGTGATTTTTTTCCAGTGCTAGTACTGCCTCCTCATTTACTAGTTAATGTTCAGCATTCTGCTGCAGGCAAGAGTTCTCCTTTATCCCCTTTTTATTTTATTTGTTGTTAAATTCCTGCTTGTTCCCTCAATGGTTCATAATTTATTACTGTGGTCAATGACCACTCTGAAATTGTGTACAAAGTTCTGTGTTACTTGGACATCTTTCTGGAGGTAGTGTCCATAAATTTAATCAGACTCTAAATAGTTTTTGACTCAGGTGTATTAATTTCCACTACCTTTCGTGAAAAGTTAGACTTTAAGCTAGCTGTAATGTTTATATTTTTGTATCTTTTTCTCCCTGCTTTCTTCTCCAAGTGAAGTGTTAGAACTGTAGTGTATTCCCTTCTTTTGTACATTCCATTATTTTTGTCTGCTGTTTCTAAACTACAACTTAAAGTGGATTCTATTTTGTTTCTTTTAAATTTTTTGCTGGAATATATAAGAAATGTTAGTGTCTTTATTGCCACTATAGCAGCAGTTTATGGTGTATAGAACCAGTCTTGTGAAGCAACGAATTACCTTGATTTAATTTGAAATTTTAAAACCAATGTTTTTTACACTGTAGTTTTATTAGCTCTCTGGGAGTGAGCTACATGATGTTATGCACTGAAAATTACCCAAATGTTCTCGCCTTCTCTTTCTTGGATGAGCTTCAGAAGGAGTTCATTACTACTTACAACATGATGAAGACAAATACTGCCGTCAGACCATACTGTTTCATTGAATTTGGTAAGGGCCTGATTTTTTTTTCCCTTTTTATTATCTTGTCTCCGTCCATTCATAAGCAATTTTTCATCTAATATTGGGGGCAGGGGAAACTTCTGCTGTTTTGCTTTATATAGAATTTGGCAAATGATCTATAAGTTATAGCAACTTCTTAACTTAGATATCTATTAGAAAAAAATTGTTTGAGCTGTGAAGGGATTTGTAATTATTGGGCCAAAGAATTAATCTCAGAGGACAATTTATCAATGAGAAATTTGTAAGGCAGAGAGTCAAAGTTTTGTGTTTATGTGATATTCTTTATAGCTTGCTTAATGTAGAATAGTAGTTGACAAATATTTGCTGGACAGAGCCTGAGAGAATATATTTTATTTAGACTTTAAGGGCCATACAGTCTGCCACAACTACCCAGCTCTGCCATTGTAGCTTGAAAGCAGCCCCAGGCAATACATAAATGAATGAGCATAGTTACGGCCTAATAAAACTTTATTTATAAAAACAGCCGGCTAAGTTTGGCCTGTGGGCAGTAATTCGCTCAACTCTTGATGTAGAAGGGAGAAAAAAAAGAAAGAAAAAAACCGAAGTTGTAAATAGTAAGATAAAATTCCACTTGGAAGATGTTTAGGAAATATTGTTTATTGTTTTCTTAAATTTATTCTTTAAAACATATATGGTAATAGAATAAGCAATAGATTAGAAAACAGATTTAGAAAAACATACAGTTTTATTGCATATGCTCAGTGTTAAACTCTTAGTTCAGCTTTAGTTACTAATTTCTAGAGTATAATTCATAGAGTATAAAACTGATGACTCCATGATTACACATAAACACAAATAATATGGGAAATTCCATGACAAGTGAATAGTTTTTAATAACAAATTAAACTGTTTATCTATAAAATTTATTGTCCATAAATATCACACTCTCAAATGATTTAATTAACAAATGACTACAAGAAATTTATTTTTTATTTTACATAGATAACTTCATTCAGAGAACCAAGCAACGATATAATAATCCCAGGTCTCTTTCAACAAAGATGAATCTGTCTGACATGCAGATGGAAATCAAGCTGCGGCCCCCATACCAAGTCCCCGCGTGTGACCTGGGGCCAGCCAATGGGGTAGCATCTGCATTTTCTGTTGACTGTAAAGGTGCTGGTAAGATTTCTTCTGGTGAGTTCTGGATCTCAACTGCTTCATTCAGTTTTTTGTTTTAGTAAGAAGTGAGGAACTCTTGAATTTTTATTGATATCTTAGATCAAGAACATGAGAGAATATAGAAGTTTGAAGCAGTCCTTTCTCGCAGTCATTTATAAAGGAAGTTACAGATATGTGACTAATCAGGAAAATACTTTCAGATGGTAATCTCAGAGGATCTCTTTGCTAAGAAAACATTTATGGTGTCTTTGTAAATGTTTGTCTAGAAATGGAAAGTAGTTTCTTTGTAATATATATTTGCAGGCTTGTAAAGTGCTTTGCATGATGTCAGAATGGCTGTGTTCAAGCCCCAGAGTGTTTGACTGTCATAGAAAATGTAAAAACTATAGTGATGGCCTACTCAGATCTCCCCTCCCAGAGAAGAACACCATTCTCCACAGTCATAGCAGGATGAAACTTCTACTTAAAAATGGAAACCTCGCGCGGCATGGTGGTTGGGGTATGCCTGTAATTGCAGCCACTTAGAAGGCTGAAGCAGGAGGATCTCAAGTTAGAGGTCAGCCTGGACAACTTAGCAAGACTGTGCCTCAAAATTTTAAAAAAGAGCTTGGGATGTAGCTCAGTGATAGAGTGCCCCTGGATTCAATCCTCGGTACTGTACTTCCCATCTCTTCAGAAAAGGAAACCTCGTTGTTTTGTAAAGTAGCGTGTACCACTGTTAGACAGCTTGTTAAAATTCTTTATGTATTAAGCTAAAGTTTGCTTTCCTCTAATGCCTACCAGTCATTAGGCATTACTTTTTTTTTTTTTTTGGTACCGGGGATCGAACTCGGGGCCTTGTGCTTTCGAGGCAAGCACTCTAACCACTGAGCTAAATCCCTAGCCCAGGCATTACTTTATGTAAATCTACTTTATGTAAAATATCTCCAGTTCTCTTAGACTTTTTGTCAACTGCTTGAAGTCCTCCCCATCCTAGAAACTTTGTGTATGCATTCATTAATTTGTTACTCTTCTGTAAGTGAGGACTGACCATAACACTTCATGTTTCATTAATACAAATGTGGGAGACAGGAAAACAGATTTCACTAAAACAATCTAGCCAGTCACGAGTAAATAAGGGGAAAAGATAAAAAGATATCTAGATTGTAAAGGAAGAAATGAAATAATTCTATTTACATATTCTGTAATCTCATATATAAATTCCAGAGGAATCTGTTTTAAAAGACTATTAGAATAAATGAGTTTATCAAGGTAGCAGGTTGCAAGATCAATATACGCAATCAGTTACATTCTATACACTAGCAATGAACAATCTGAAAGTGAAATTAAGAAAATCCCATACAATGAAAACTATAAAACATCATTAAAGAAATTCAAGAAGACCTAAATTAATGGTAGGTAGTTCCACTTTCGTGGATTAAAAGACAATACTGTTAAGAGAGCTGTTCTCTCCAAATTGATATATACATATTCAATCCACCTTTGTTTTTTAATAGAAATTGACAAGCTGATCCTAAAATTCATGTGGAAATTGAAGGGATAGAGAATAGCCAAAATAATCTTGGAAAAGAACAAAGTTGAAGGACTCACACTTTGAAACATACTACCAACCTACAGTACTCAAGCCCAGTCTGTTCTGGTTTAAGGATACACATGTATGTAGATCAATGGAATAGGATTGACAGTACAGAAGTAAACCTTTTCGTTATGGTTAATTCATTTTTGATACCGATGCAAAGACAATAGTGAAAGAATAGTCTTTTAAACAAATGGCGTTGGGACAATTGGTTATCCACACTGAAGTTGACCCCCCCCCCAACATATATAAAAATTAACTCAAAATACAACAAAGTCCTGAATGCAAGGAGAAGTATAAAACTCTTAGAAAAAACATAGGTCTAAATCCTTGTGACTTTGTTAGGCTTTTTTAGATTTTTAGTGAAAGAAGAAAAACAAAAGACATCAAACACTACAATCAAGAAAGTGAAAAGACAACCCACAAAATAGAAAAAATACTTACAAAACACATATCTGGTAAGAGGCTAAAATCTAAAATGTGTAAGCATCTTGCAACTCAACAATAAAAAATGTCCAATTTATAAATGGGGAAAGGATTTGAATAGCCATTTCAACAAAGAAAATGTACAGGTAGCTAATTATTGTATAAAAAGATGCTCAACATCAATAATCATTAGAGAAATACAAGTCAAAACTATAAGGCTGTATCATTTCATATCTCCTAGCATAGCTAAAATAAGAGCTGTTGGCTCCTGAGTCAGAGGGGCTAGTGCACAGAGTGTCCTGTAGTGCAGTCTGGCTCCTTCTGTTTCTCTGGCCCCTTCTCAACCATTCTCACTCAGTAAACACATGGAATGTTGCCTTGAAATCTAGAAAGGCATATTAATCAGTGTATCTTTTCATAGTGGTATGGGCTGCAAGGTCCATCAACTTGGTCCTTAGCTTTTAATGTACATATTCTTGATCTTTGGTCATCAGAAGTAGATTGAGGGCATAACCAGCTGTAAGTTTGTGATTATTTCCCACTGCCTGGCATACATGTATTTTCTCAAGTCATTTAACCTAAGGCACATACTACTTGCTATATACTCTTCAGGTCCTGTCAGCATGAGATTGCCATGTTCTTTGGAGTGCTAAGAATTTAGACCTTTATAGTCAAGGGTCAATAAACTTTTTTTTTTTTAATAAAAGGATAGGTAAATATATTAGGTGTATTAGGTGGGTTTTTTTTTTGTGTGTGTGTGTGTTTGTGTGTGTTTTGAGACAGGGTCTTGCTATGCAGTTCAGGCTGGTCTTGAGCTCACTGTGTAGCCCAGGCTGGCCTTGAACTCATGGTGATTCTCCTGCCTCAGCCTCCTGAGTGCTGGGATAACAGGTACGTGCCACCATGCCTGGCTGATATATTAGGTTTTGAGGCTGTATGGTCACTGTTGCATCTCTGTGTACAATGCACAAAATCAGCTGCAGACAAACAGTTAAAAAAGAATAGGTGGACTGAATAGTTGGCTTTTGGGCCATTGTTTGCCACCTTCTGCTGTAGACTAACCTCTGGCACAGTATGGTGAATGTATTAATGCTTGTCACATAAAAGCAAAATTGCTGATTTCCACGGTTTCTTAGGACAGAGAAAAAGGTTTACCATAATAATGTCAGGAAATGAACTGATTTATACTGTAAGGAAACTGCATCTGGAAAAGTGTGTGCAGTTGGAGCCTTTAGTAATCTGTCGTCCTCCAAGACACACCCATTTTGGAGACAAACTAGAGAGTTAATTGAGAATGTAATAGATAGCAGCACCTGTGCATTTTGAAAGCCCTGGTGGCACTGGTCTCCGCAGTCATCTTGGGGATTAGTATTTTGTTGGTGTTTCAGTCACAGGAGCTCCAAGACTTCCATAGTAGATAGTCTGGCAGCCAGTGTTGCTAAGGATGTCTGTCCATTAGTCAGGATGCTCAAGATTCAGAAGAATAACCTTAATTTGAGGAAGGGGTTCAATTTGACAAAGTCTACCCTATGAGGTAGAAACTCCGTGTATCAGTTGACTTCTGTAAGTTTCCTCCCTGACCTTAGACCACCATGGTATTCTGGATCAACAAATATCAGAGACTTGGAGAATGGGGAGAATCTGGGATTTGTTAATGTTTTAAGAAAGAGTAAAAAATCTGGTTTTTACATGTATGTTTCATTTTTATTCAGGTGTGATGAGGTCAACAGATCAGGAGGTAGCTGCTGTAGAAAAGACAGTTTTTTAAAACAGATCCCTAGAGAAAGGCAAAGGTCTTGAGAATGTGGGTAGAACCTTTATTGTGGTTTCTGGGAGGAGGAATGGATGAGACAGGGTGAGGAATAATTTCTGTGGCTTTGGCACATTGGGCTTTTGGAACTTCAGTGGTTCTGGGGCATCCCCAGTTGAGTGGTGCTTGGTTGTGGGGTGAAAAGGGGAGGGACATAGTAGTCCTGACTGTGGGTGCCTGGTGGAGGAGATGGTTGGGAGTGTGAGGTATGGACTGGCTGTCTGCATGTAAAAGACTCACTCTGGCAAGTTGCATTACCTAGCCCCAGAAGAGTCCCCAAGATGTCAAAGCATCAGAAATACAGAATAAGAAAATCATGATTGCTACATACCCTTTGACAATAAAGATCATGTCCATCTCCCCAGAAACTTCTTTATGTCCCTTCTCAATCTCCACCTCTCCCTGGACATCCACTGTTTTAATTTGTTTTTACTTTGAATTCACCTTGCTGTAGAACTTCATCTAAACAAGACAATATTGTGTGATTCTTCTGTACCTGGCTTCCTTTGCTTCGCATAATGTCATGTGTCGGACGTCTCAATAGTGTGTTCTTTTTATTTCTGAGTGGTATTCCATTGTGTGAACTTACTATCACTTGGTTGTTCATTGTCATGCTCATGGACTCTAGCTGGTTTCCAATTTTTGGCTATTATGAATAAAGCTACAGTGAACATTTATCTTTTTGTTGACATATTTTCATTTACCTTGAGTAAATATTAGGAGTGGGATTGCTAGGCCAAAAGTTTAGTCACATGTTTAAGTCTTCAAGAAACTCATTTTCTGAAATAGTTATATCATTTTATATTCCCACAGCAATGTGTGAGCACTTCAGTTAACTCTACATTCTTGCCGACATTTAGCGGTTAGTCCTTTTAATTTTGTGTCCTGCTTTTATTTTTAAAAGCTTCACAGGAAAGCCAAGATACATTATGTACAGGTACAAAATAACCATGTTGATTATGATCATTATGTATATGATATACCAATACATGTTCTTAGTAAAAATAAAAATTAAAAAAAAGAGCTTCACAAAACTTTCAATTTAATATACTTTTATCAATTTCTGACACCTCTTTTGTCATCTTTTTTGTCATTTTCTAGACAAATTATCTGTCACCTGAAAATGTTTTGGTTCATGCCTACAAACCAAGTAGATCCTCCCTCTTCCTCTCTCCTCCTCCCTCCTTCCCTCCTTCTCCCCCCACCATGTACATAGAAATAAACACGTTATAAGGTCTGACAGGTATTTATTGGCTTTCTTTCCTCCAAAGCATTATGCCAAATATTGTGGGGGCCATTTTATACATGTTAACTGCTTTTGAGATGGGAAAAAGAAATATGATCCAATAAGAAAAATACAAGGTAGAATGTGGTACATGCTTCAGAAGAGGTAAAAAGGAAATACATTTTCAGGTTTGGGAACCATCAGGGACATGTAGGCTTTTGGCAGGTGGTGGTGAAAAGGAAGAGACTTACTGGTGAAATAATACTGTGTTTTTGTGCTGTGCAGATAGTTTCATCAGGTCATACTTCAGGTGTAAGCTGTGCTCACTTAGGTGGAAGCAACCTAAAGTTTCCCATCTTCTGTAGCCTGCTCCTTGCATGTTATAGGCATCTTGAATGACTGTGCCTTCTGAACTTCACCTTTGACTTGGGGCATATGCACTGTGGAATTATGATGAAGTTTGAGGTTTAATTGATACCCTTTTTTTGAGACCTCACAATGACTGTTCTGAGAATATACTTCAATTAATTTTTCTTTTTCTTGATACTTCTATTTTATCTTCACTGAATTATTTCATTCCCCTATAAAAATAATCAAGTCTTCCCCCCTGTTATGGTTTGTGTCTAGATGTCCCCCCAAAGCCTCATGTGCTAAGAGATAGCTGGATCTAGAGTGTGTGATTACTAAATTAATCCACTGATCGGTTTGGCATGGTTCTGCTGGGATCAAGGATGTGACACTACGATTAAGGGTACTAGGATTAAGGGTGGGAATACTGCCCACCCTAAAGACAGGTAGCCTGGATAAGATATAAGATACAGGAAGAAGCTGGTTAGAAGCTCGCTTGCTTGCATCCCTTCCTTACCTTGCTGACTTCTTCCTGTCTGCCTGCCACCTGCCTCAGACCCAGCTGACTATGGACTGAAACCTCTACAAACTGTGAGCTTAATAAACCTTTCTTTCCTTAACTTTGGGTGTCGGGTATTTTGTCCCAGCAACGAGAGAAAAGTAACTAAGACACCCCCACATAAAAGCACTATTAAAGAAAATAATTATTTTTTGCCTGTTATCTCTCTGTTAACCTGTTATGCTGCTTCTCCCTAGTTTAGCTGCAGAAATGGTCACTCATACTTTCACCTCTTACCATCATCAGTTGTTTAACTTCTTGCAGTTTGACTTTTCCTTCAACTTCTTTTCTGAAACTTTTGTTTTGTTTTGTTTTGTGTGTTTTCTAGTACTGGGGATTGAACTCAGGCCTCACATATCCTAGGCAAGCATTCTACCATGGAGCTACATTCCCAGCCCTTTTTATTTTTTATTTTGAGACAAGATCTTGCTAAGTTATCCAGACTGGCCTCTAACTTGAGATCCTCCTGATTCAGCCTCCTAAGTGGCTGGGATTACAGGCATGCACAACCATCTCATGATCAACAAATCTAAAGACTCATTATAAACTTTTTCTTTATAAACTTTTTTTTTAACCTTTTCTTTTAAATTTCTTTCTTTTAAATGTTTTCTTTGGCCTGTCAATAGGTACTGTTGAGCTACCTCTTTCTTCTTGATGATCTCCCTGTTTCTAAGCTCCCTGTTTCTAGCTCTTTACTCTTCTGTTTCTCCTACTCATTCCTGACTCGTCTGCCTTCTCTTACTGGCACCATCTACCGTGATTTGCCATTGGCCTGCTCTTCTCCTGGTAATCTCATGGAGACCTTTCCTTCCAAGTGCAAACCATATCTGCTTTGCCAGCTCTGATGCTTCTTGGTTCCTTTGCTTGTTCGATGTGCCCCACCATCACCTCAGGTCTGATATGTTCCACATATCCCGTTCCCCATCACACCTGAGTTTCTTTGTGTAGGTAGCACCCTCATCTTTCCAATCACCAGAGATAAAACCCTTATTTTCTTTGACTTTATTCCAGTTTGTTTCTCATATCTAATTGGTTGCCAAATCTCATAGCATCCCTCACTTCTCTCTTATTTGCCATTTCTGCTGTGACTGTCCTAATACATTCCTCAATGAATCAGTTTACTAAGGTAGAATTATAGAAAAAGCACAGACTTTGCAGTCAGACAGACCCGTGGGCAAACTGAAATGGTGGCCCTTCCTAGCTGTCTGACATGGCAAGTTATTTAACCTTACTTTATACCAGAAGCCTGTGGTTTCTGCCTGCGCAGTCCTGCTTTGTGAGGGAAAAATGGGACAGTGTGTGCTTAAAGTGAGGGCACTATTCTCTTTCTCTCCCTACTTTGAATCTCTGTATAAGCCACTTATAGACTAATATGTTTTAAGTACACCTTTAATCATAGCAGTCTGTTGCTTTTTAGTGTTCCTCATTATCTCATTTCCCTTAATTCTTAGCCTAGTATTTCAGACTACTAATTTCTTTCAACCTCCTTTTCTGACTTTATTTCCCCCCTGCTCTTCATAATCATCCCTTTGAACCAAACAAAACCCCCAGCAGTGCCCTGTAGGAGGGTAGTTGAGAGCATGAGTTTCTGGGCTGGGAATGTAGCTCATGGGTAGAGTGCTTGCCTAGCATGCAAGAGGTCCTGGAATCACTCCCCAGTACCACAGTCAATCAGTCTATAGGCTACTGCATCTAAATCTCAGTTCATTTGCTTAATTCATGTCCATGGGCACATTAGTTAATCCCTCAAACCTTAATTTTGTCTTTTAAAAAAAACAGGATAATTATAGTGCCTACTTCATTGGGTTATAAGAAGGATGAAATGAGATTATGTATGTAAAGCACTTGGTGTTCAGCACATGCTGAGCAGCCACTATTAGCTGTAGAAGTAGTAGTTGCTGATGCTATTGTTTTTTCCTGTTTTCATCTCCACACTCCTGTTCTTTACTCTGTATGACATGTACTGCAGTTCTTGCCCTTTGTTCCAGACTGCATTTTACTTCATCTTCAAAGACATTCCCTGGTTCTTCCTTTGCACTGCTTCCACCTTTCCGCTTCAGCATTCCTTAAGTCACTCTAATCAGTAGCCCTCTTTCCAAGGGATTTGGTCTTGTACCTTTAAGAACTTTTGCAAACTCTCTATAAATCATTGGTACATTGTGAGAAAATTTTAATTTCGTTATGAAAATGCCATTATTGGGTTCAAAGAGGCTAATTAAAGAAAAGGCACGGTATTATAGCAGAAGATAATAGCAAAAACAAAGCAAAACAAAAACTCTCCAAGTGACATACCTTTAGATTTGCCAAAATATTGCTTTTCTCTTATGCTGCCTCTTATTTATTACTTTTCCAAATATACTCTCCATCTGATAGTGCCTAGCATGGTGCCAAATAGAACTGTAGTATACAGCAGGCATTTTGGATAGCACTGGATATAAAAATCTGTTTTATTGAAGTAAAAAAAAATAGCATTCATAGCATAAGGCATTAAAATGTGGTTGAATATCTAGTTCAGTTGTTAAAATGGGAACTTGTCCTTCAAAGAGTATCACCTTCTTGTGTGCAGATGAAGTTTTCTTGATAAGCGTTTTCAAAATGCAAGCCATGGGGCTTGGGAAGCAAGCAGGACATAAATAGGGAAATTGCCACTTTAGAATTCCTTTCCCACAGTGACTTGGCACAGCGCCAGCCTGTCCTTGAGCAAGTGCAGCATGTACCTTGTCCTTGTTAAAGAAGGCTTATCATTTCTTTTATGCCTTCAAAAAATAGGCCTGGTTTATTTCACTTAATAGTATGTTCTCTAGGAGCATCCATTTACATACAAATGACTCTAGTTTATCCTTTTTTATAGTGGTGTAGTACTCCATTGTGTAGAAAAACCACATCTTTTTTAGCCATTCATCAGTTGTTGGGCATTTAGGTTGTTTCCAAGACTTAGCTAATACAAATTGTGCTGCTATGAACATGGTTGTGCATATATCACTGTGATATGATGATTTTAATTCTTCTGGGAAGATACCCAGCAGAGGAATAGCCGGGTCAAATGGAACCTCTAGTTGTAGTTTTCACATCGAATTGTTTCTCTGATATGAGAAACCATAAGGGTAAATAAGGACAAAGGGGTAGAATAGATATTTTGTTTAAAAAAGAAAAAAGAGAGATAGTATTCAAAAGAGAGAACTAGATAGGGAAAAGCGGGATAAAGAAGAAGGTTAAAAGAAAAGTAAGATGAAAGGGGAAAAAATGGTAAAGTGTAGCTACACTTGTTGCAGATAGGGAGGGGTGGGTTAATGGAAGGGAGGGGAGGGGAAGGGGGGAAGAGGGGGGAAAACCAAGATGTATCATGTACAGGTACAAAATAACCATGTTGATTATGATCATTATGTATACAATGTACCAATACATGTTCTTGGTAAAAAAATAATAAAAAAATTAAAAAAAAATAAAAGACACATTGCCATTAAAAAAAAATAGGCCTGGTCATTTTGAAATAATTGATTTATAAATAGCATATATCATTATTGTGAAGAGAGTACTCTAAGGCCAAAAGGAAGTGTTACACTTATTATTTAATTTATATAGATTTATTATTCATTTCTCAAATAGATGTTCATCATCACATGAAAATGGTAATATCTTTCTGTTGACCCTTCCTTGAGTGTATAAAGCTAAAGATTTTTAGTTACAGTACAGAATATTATTTGTATTTTTTTAATTTATTTTATTGATACATGTTTGCAATTGTGTGTTTTCTTTTAAGGTAAACTTGTTTTGTGTACTTTAAAAATGTGATTCACACAATCTATTCTGTTGTACTTGGTTTTATTCTTGGGGCCTATTTCCTTCTTTGGTTAGAGGCCAGTTCTCCCTTACTCACTACTGAGAGGGGTGAAGAGGGAGGCAGGGAAGCTTCAGAATATGACTAACTCTAGTCTTATTGGGTCGATTTTGGGGGGTTGATTTTTAAATTGTGAGATTTTTTTCTATACTGATAAAAGATTTGGTATCAATAATGTACAGAAACATTTGATCTATTTTCACATTAAAACTTCAAGGAAATTGAGAAGACAGTCGGGGCACAACAGACGTTTAAAAAATGGTAATATTTTCTGTTGAATTTGAGGAATACTTTTTTATAATATGTGGGTTTTTGTGTTTTTATAAACTGTTTAGGGAAGTTTTTCTACTGTAATGGCTGAATATAATTTGCAAAGATTTAAGGCCATTCTTATTATTGTTCCACCTCATTAACTTCATTGTTGGACTTTCACACTTCAGTGGTTTAAATAAAATAAAATGTGGTTCTGTTGTCCTCTCTTTGTTTCTGTCACCATTTTGAGGTCTAATGATTATATATTTACTTTTTTTTTTTATATATATTTACTTTTGTGTTTTTACTTGGACTTAGTTGTTACTTCTATTAAGTGCAAAATAACGATGAAGGGAAGCTATTGTTTAATTGAATATCTTATGCTGCTAAGGCCCTGAAAGATGAGGGAATGTATTTGTAAAGATAAAATGGTCACTTCTTCAGTTAGTATTTTATCATTTTGGCCTACCAGGAACTTCATAACTCTAAGACTGCATTCTGTTGTGGAGTTCAGACTGGTGATAATATATGAGGTTTCACATATATCTGGTGGTATTTATTAGCACTGGAACCCAAATAAGGGGGAGCTTTGCTTAAAAGCAAACTATGTTTTCCCTTAGAAATGTTCTCTAAGCATTTTCTGAGAAAGTAGGAATTATGCAATGAAGTTCCAAGCAAAGTCACCTTTGCAAATACTTGCACTTACTTGCGAATAGTAGACATTTTTAGGCAGTAAGGTTTTTTTCCTAAACCAGTTACTGCCAGATTTGAGCACATTAGCACTATATATCACAAATGTAAATTAGGTTTCTGTTAAAAACATAAAGAAAAAGAAGTTAATTTGATTTAAGTTTAAGGAAATGGGGCTTTTATGTTGTCAACATTTTGCGTTTTGAAAGGATATTTAAGTACCAAGATATATTGTGTAAAATTATTTGTGTTTGACCTATTTAAATGAAGTAGGGAGTTTCTGTTTAACATAAGTTCAACTACATGACATACTGGTGTTCATTTCTAACCATTTCTTTTATTTTCCAGCTCACCAGCGACTGGAACCAGCAACTCTGTCAGGGATTGTGGCATTTATCCTTAGTCTTTTATGTGGAGCTCTGAATTTAATCCGAGGCTTTCATGCCATAGAAAGTCTCCTGCAGGTACTGTGCTATTTTTGTAATTTCAGGTGACTATGCTTATTGGTTCTACTTGTTACGTAATTGATAAGCATTGGATTGAGTATTAGTACAACTTACAGTGCATGCTCAAAATCTGTGTTCTTTATACCTACCCTTATGTCCCTTCAAAGCTCACGTTTGCCGTTTTTTTGTTTTGTGTTGTTTTGTTTTGTTTGTTTTTTTGGGTTGGGAATCAAACCCAGGGGTGCTCAACTACTAAGTTATATTTCCAGCCCTTTCTGTTTTTTGAGACAGGGTCTTGCTAAGTTTCCTAGGCTAGTCTCAAACTTGTGATCTTCCTGGCTCTGCCTCTGGAATTGCTGGAGTTACAGGCATGTGCCACTGCACCTGACTTACTTATCATCTACTCTTTAGGAGGCACTTTTGATGGGGCACTCTGAAGATGCCAAGATATGTTTGACATGGCCCTGCAGTCTCACAGCTTAGCCACTTACCAGTCCAATTATCGAAGTACAGGATGGCCAAAAATTGCATATTTTTTTATTAATTTTCATAAGATAATGTGGCAAGGAATATAAAAATGACACTTTTATCAAATTTTTTCAGTAATTTTTCCATATATGGTGTATGTTAAAACATTCAACAGTGCATCATTCCAGTCTGGATAGTAGTATCTAGCCGCTTTCTGAATTCTTTTTGCATTATTGTCTTTCTTTGAACAATGCACTACACTGACATGTTGGCCTTTCATTTTTTTCTGTGGTGGTATAATTTCAATAAAATGTCTACCCACTAAATAATGGTGAAGATGTCAATGATGGACATCCTGATTGGTATTTTGCTGTCCCGTATTTTTCAATTATTTGGTCTATGAGACCTAATCTAAATTGTAAATGACTTTTTGAACCCCTTTGTTTTGAATAAATAATGAGTTTTTTACTTTTTTGGTCCAGAAGGTACATAAATATGTTATAATAATATTTTTTCCCTTGCTTTTTGATTACAGGATAGCTTGTTAAATGTTGGTCAACTCTGTCAACACCACCCATAGAATTATTATAATCATTGACCACTATTGGAATTTTTTTTAGTTTTGTTTCTTCTTTCAAGTTCTATCATTTCTGTATTATGAATATTTGAGGAGGTATGTTTTTGTCTTTCCATTTCATAACACAGACTTTTCCTCTCTGATATGCTATCATTTCTCCCTTTTTCAGTTTTTTCTTTTGCAGATCTTTTGGCACTTCCCTCCTGTTCAGTCTCAGAGTCCCAAATGTATCGACTGTGTATTGTAAAAGAATATCACTGAGTTCTGGAGAAGTATAAAAATTGTATCTAATGTACTTACAATAAGAGTTTACAGACTTAGCACAAAGTTATAGGTTATTTTTCACTAAGAAAACAAATGTGAATTAGTAAAAAAAAAAAAAGACTAGAACTTATTCTTAGATTTCACTAGAAACAAACATCAGAGGCAACCACAACATTCTAAGTAAAGTATGCAAAAAATAGTTGATATAAAACAAATAAACAGACGCATAAGTGTATCTGGTGCAAACAAGAATTGACTGGTTAAGACGACACCTGCCTGAGCAATAATCAGGATAGTCAGTATGTAAACAAACACCCTGCCAGAGGGATGCTGGGTAAACTGTTAAGTGGTTAAAGTTGAATTGGGGAGATGAGGCACAAAAGTCCATGAGTAATTGCTAAGTATTCCCAAGTTGGGAAAAGGTGAGGTCAGTATGAGCCTGGAGAAGAGAAGGCTTTGTAGAGGTGACTGAGCTGGCCTTGGAGGAGCTGAACGTTGTGTCCCACTAATAATCTGCTCCTTTTCCTTTTTGTTCGGTGACCCTTTAAAACCTGAGCTACCTGGGAGGCCACCAGTTTCCTCAGCCATTGGCAATGGGTTTATTTTCAAGTGGAGTTGTTAAAGTTGAATGGGTCAATAATTGTTCAGGTTCTTGTGTACAAGGAGGAAAGCATGCACCCAGTAGTAAGTAGTAAGTAACTACATTTATTAAAGATCACAGGAAATTGTGCTCAGGGTCAGGCCATGCCAACAGAGGTGCCAGGATGACAGGAAAGCACTGGATGCCAGTCAAAGGTAGCAGCAGCAACAGGAAAAAGAGGAGGAAAAGGGGCTGATAACTCAGGCTTTCAGTATTTAAAGGCCAGACGCCTCTGCTTTTGGTAGCTCCCACTGATCTCCCGTGGTGCCAGCACACTCCACCTGTACGCTTGCACAGGGCACTGGTGATCTCTGAGGCTTGTGTTGTTTTACTTTCTAGCTCTTAGGATAATGAAATCAGGAATAACCTTTGGGTGCTGTTTAGAGTTAAATGGAGGGAAGGCAGTGACTCAGCTCCCTTGTTTCTAACTGTACTGGAGTTACTTCTAGAGATGATCAGAATATGCTGACTTTTCCTCTTAGGCTTTTTGTGAACTTTGAAATTTCCTTTTCCACAGTCTAGTACATTTGAGACTATGCAGCTTTCCTTTCTTTGCTTCTACTGACTGTCTCTGAAGAGTTCTTGATGTTCCCACGATGGGAATCAGACCTCTCCCCCCCCTCCTCCTCCTCCTCCTTCCTCCTTTTCTCTCTTTCTCTCTCTCTGTCTCAACATTAAGCTTGGAATACCATTAGTAAAAACCTACTTAACACACTATATTCTGTTTTAAAAGTGTTGTTAGTTTGGGGAACACTCAAGGGTACCATTCTGAGTACCTTCTGAATGTACTCAGCTTCCTAAGCCAACAGCAGACATCACAGGTTCTGGCAGCAAAGCTGTCCCTAAAGTGCATGAAGCTTTTCACTCCTTTTCAGTTCTTCCAGACACCCTTTGCTCACAGGTAATTACCCCTGACCCCTTTCGGGCAATGGACACAGGCTGCCATTTTTTGACTTTCCTGAACCCAGTCCCATAGCTAGGTCAGATTTATTCCAGCAGAATTTTAATATTGAGCCAATTAAACGAGCTGCCAAAAAGAAGAAACAGGAATTTGGAAACTTCTGATTGAATAAGATGCTCTTTTTAAAAAAAATTTAATTGATGGAAAGAATAGTAGTAAAGGTATATGAAGAGTTGATTTTTGTTGGTGGAGCAGGCCTGGGTAGAGAAAAGCTTTAATAGCACAGAGCTTTACTTACACCCCTGACTCCTAAGGCAGTATATAAGCTGTGGAACCTTGGCCTTAGACCATCGTCTTTAAGTTAAAATGCAGACAGTGCTACCATATCTCACAAAACCCGTTAAAGCAAGCTGTACATTCTTTGAAGCACTTGGACACCCTGTCCCTTCTCTTCTTGGGCTGCTTCCTTCCTTCTCCCTCCTCTGATGCATAATTTAAAAACTAAGGAAAATTGTATAAACTGCAGTATAAACTTGTTCATGCTTTTGAGGTGATACAACTGGCAAAAAGGCCTTGATTCTTAATTGTTCCATGTTCTCCCTTGATCAGTAATATCTTTACCCCATTACAACGGATAGAATTTTAGGTGTGGAAGAATAGAATTTTAGGTGTGGAAGATTAATTACCACTAGCAGGTAACTAAATGATAGTTCTGACATTTCTCACCCTGTTTATGTTTTAAAAAGACAGCTTTATAGACCAGTATCTCTTATGAACATAGGTGTAAAAATCCTCTGCCACATACCTATTAGCAAATCAAATCCAGCAATGTTTAAAAATAATTATATACTGAAATCAAGTGGGATTTTTCTCAGATATGTAAGGCTGATTCAACATTTAAAAATCCATTTAACGTAATCAGTCACATGAACAGGCTAAAAAAAAAGTCACTTGATTCTATTAGGGCATGTAGAAAAAAACATCTGACAAAATCCAGTCTCCACGTGTGATGAAAACTCACAGCAAAGTAGGAATAGAGGGAAACTTCCTCACTTTGGTAAGGAATATCCACCAAAAAATAAAACAACAAAAACCCCTCTGGCCACCATCATCCTTTACTGGGAGAAACCATTGCCTTGTTTCAGTCTTTTCCCCCTAATTCACAAACAAGGCAAGAGTATCTCCTCTTTCCATTCCTATTCAGCATCATACTGGAAGTCCCTGGTAAAACAATAAGACAAGAAAGGGAAAGAAAAAATAGACAGATGGGGAAGGAAGAAATGAAGCTTTCTTTGTAGATGACATTTTTGTCTGTGTAGAAAATCTCAAGACCCAAAACTCCTGGAACTAATAAGTGATTTGTAGCAAGGTATTAGGATAGGTTATATGAAGTTAAACTATACAAAGGTCACTTGCTTTCCTATATATGAGCAGCAGCAATTAATATTTCAAGTTAAAACAATACCATTTGGCTGGGCATGGTTGCACACACCTGTAATCCCAGCACTTGGGAGGCTGAGACAGGAGGATCGCCACAAGTTCGAGGCCAGCCTGGGCTACAGAGTGAGTTCAAGGCCAGCCTGAACTGCATAGCGAGACCCTGTCTCAAAAACAACAACAAAACCATTTATACTGTCACCAAAAAAGAGGTGCTTAAAAATAAATCTGATAAAATAAGATCTGTTTAAGGAAAACTGTAAAATTGATGAAATCAAAGATCTGAATAAGTGGTGGGAGATTCCATGTTCATAGGTAAGGAGACTGAATAATATTAACATGGCAGTTCTTCCCATCTTACTCTATAGATTTAGCACAAACCCATTCAAAATCCCAGCAGGTTATTTTGTGGAATTAGCAAAATAATTTTCAGGTTTGTATGGAAAGGCAAAAAAAAAAACAGTGTGCAGAGAAAGACAAACTTTTCTTCCCTATTCCCTCTCACAACACCCTATACTTCGGAGCTTCACTTCTTCCTCCAGACGTGTGGGGAGGCTTCCCCACTAGCCAGTTCTCCAGGACCAACTGGTATCCTGCAGTTTGGTTCAGTTCTGCCACTGTCTGCTGGAGTTAGCACGGCCCTTGTGGCGACAGGGTCAGTCCTGCAAGCTTGCCCGTTTCAGATGCCAGTTTCAAGTCTACGTTGTCACTCAGGCCATCAGTTGTAGGTATTCACAGCTCTCTCCTTAGGTACAATCATTTGCTAGAATGGTTTACAGAACTCAGGGAAATATGTTTACTGGCTTGTTGTAAAGGATATTACAAAGAATTCAGCTGGATAGCAGTCAGGTGGAGAGGTACCTAGGGGAGGTCTGGCAGGTCCTGAGCACAGGTGCTTCAGCCTCCGTGGGGCAGGGGTGTATCTCCCTCCTCACATGTGGATTTCTTCAACCCAAGAGTTCTACAGATTCAGTCTTTTGGAGATTTTTAGGAAGGCGTGATTGACTGTTGATTTAATCTATACTTCTTTTCTCCACCAGGGAAGATGGGGTGGAGCCAAAATTCCCAAGCTTATAATCATGGTTTGATTTTTCTGGTAACAGCCTCCACTCAGGAGGCCACCAAGAGTTGTCCTAGAACAAAAAGTACTCCTGTCACCCAGGAGATTCCAAGGAGCAAAGAAGTTCTGTGTTCAATGCTCCTCTGGTTCAGGAAATTACAAAGTCATAGAAGCTATAGCAGGACTGTGATCAGAGACCAAATAATTAGAACCAAAGATCCTCTGTAGCACAGCTGTTTGTAAGAACTTTAGGAGATCTGTGTCAGGAACCAGGGGCAGATTGTACATGTCTGTGTGTGTGTCTTTCACACCCAGAATAGTCTACACGGTAGTAAAGGATAAAGTCAGGAATCATATTACCCAGATTTAAGGCTTATTTTAAAGTCACAATAAGAGATATTGGCAAAAGAATAGACAAATCAGTGAACGGTATAGAGATCCCAAAAATGTACCGATATCCACATAGTCATCTTATCTTTGGGTCAAAGGAACAAAAGGAATTTCAGTGGAGAAAGCCATTTCAATTAAATGATGCTGAACAATGGAAAGTTCACATGCAAAAGAACAAATCCAGACACATCTTACAGGTTTCACCAAAATTAACTCAGGAGGAGCCACAGACCTAAATGTAAAGCAAAGATAACGTAGAACACCTGTGTGACCTAGGTGAGCTTGAGTTTTGCAGTACATCGTTAGATACAACAACAAAAGCATGATGAAAGGAAAAAATTGATAAATCGGTCTTCATTAAATTTAACAATTCTCTATAAAGACATTAAGAGAATGAAAAGAGACTATTTGTAAAACACATCTGATAAATGGGCTTGTTTCCAAAATACACAAAGTAATTTAAAACTCAAAAACAAGCAAACAAACCCAGTTAACAAATAGGTAAAAGATCCAAATAGGTACCTCCCCAGAGCAGAGATGCAGATGCAAATAAGCATATAAAAATATCCTTAGCATCATGTGTCATTAGGGAATTGCAAATTAAGATACCAGTGAGATAGCACTAAGCACCTTTAAAATGATGCCAAAAAAGAAAAAGAAAAAAAAACACACCTGACAATACCTAATGCTGATGAGGATGTAGAACAAGGGACGTCTCATTCACTGCTAGTGGGGATGTGAAGTGGAAGCCACTTTGGAAGACAGTTTGGGCTGTTTCTCACAAAGCCAAATGTAGCCTTACTTTATGACCCAGCAATAGTTCTCTTAGGTATGTCTCCTTCTATGAGTCCACACAAAAACCTGCCCACAAGGGTTTGGGGATTTTGCTCAGTGGTAGAGCCCTTGCCTAGCAATTGCAAAGCTCTGAGTTCAATCCCCAGCACTCCCCCCTAAAAAAAAAACCTGCCCATGAATCTTTATCTCAGCTTTATTCATAATTTCAAAAAACTGAAACAACTAAGAAAGGTGACCTTCAAAAGGTGACTCTCTTAGTGGTAATCCATACAATGGACTGTTATTCAGTAATAAAAAGAAATGAGTTGTCAGGCCACAAAAAGACATGGATAAAATAAATAAACTTTACATATTGCTTAGTGAAAGAAGCCAGTACAAAAAATACTACTTCATGATTTCAACTATTATGACATCCTCCAAAAGGCAAACCAGTAGACAGTAAAAAGATCTGTAGTTGCTAGGATATTGGAGGAAGAGAAGAATGGACGAATATTTGGGGCACAGGATTCCTAGATCAGTGAAACTGTTCTGTGTGTTATTGTAATGGTGGGTCCCTGTCATTGTATATTGTCTGAATCACAGTGTGTAACACAGTGTAATCCCTATTTAAACTATGGATTTTAGTTAATAATATATGAATATTGGTTCATCATTTGGGCAACAGATTTACCACACTAATGCAAGTTGTTAAGAGGGGAAACTGTGTGTATATGTGAGAGAGACAGAGGGAATATGGAAACTCTAATCTGTAACCCTCAAACCTCTCTGGAAAATAAAAATCTATTTTAAAAAGTCAGAGTCTAAAATAGACCCAAGAATAACATGTTGAAGGAAAACTGGAAAGAGGAACATTCTCACTCTGGGATTTGATGTTCTCTAGTTAGGTGTAGCTCCACTTAGCAGCTGTTAAAGTACAGACTGTTGCACCCAGCCTACTCTTAAAAGTGGTGGATTGGAGCCAGGTATGGTGGCACACACCTGTAATCCCAGCACTTTGAGAGGCTGAGGCAGGAGGATGGAAGTTTGAGCCCAGCTTGGGCAATTTAGTGACTTAGTGAGGCCCTGTCTCAAAATTTTAAAAAAGAGGGCTGAGGATGTAGATCAATGTGGAGGCCCAGGGTTCAATCCCTAGTAGCACTACCCCCCTGCAAAAAAGTGATGGATAAGACCTTCTCTGCCCATAGAGGGGCTGAGTCTTTCCCTTCACTCAGGCCAGTTGAGAACATTAGTGCCCTAGCCAAAAAGGAGCTCGGGTTCAGGAATCTGATTCGCATTTCAAGATCGTGTATACAATTTTGTGTTTCAGGACAATGGCCATTCTGAGAAAGCCAGTGAGACAGATCAGGTCCTCTGACCTTGTACCCAGCAGTCTTTGCCAACTCAACCCTCACTCTTCCCCCCAAGTATTTGACCGACTAAATAACATGATGTTTTATTTTGCATAAATTTGCATAAATCCTGGCAGGATAAGAAAGTCATATATGTGGTGGGAACTAGACAGCTGGGGAAATGGAATGGGAGTGAGACTTTTCACCAAGTATCTGTTTATGTACTGTTTTTACTTCCTGAACCATTTAAAAATTACTCATTCAAATTTTAAGTAAGAACAATAAATATTGAGCTGGGGGTGTAACTCAGTGGCAGAGTGCTTGGCTAGTATGTGCAAGGCACTGGACTCCATCCCCAGCACCAAAAAAAAAAAAAAAAAAAAAAAAAAGGAAACAGTATTAGCACTTCAGTAAATAGGGGGGAAAAAGATCCAACTATTTAATCCAACTTAATTGGTAGATTTTTTCAAGTAGCAAGGTTTCAGGAAAAGGAAAGGTAAGTATTTTTGCAGGGGTTAAGGAGAAAACGAGCATTTCCCCTGTGCATTTTTCATTTGTTTGTTTTAGTTTTGTTTGTTTCTTTTGTACCGGGTATTGAACCCAGGGCCTTTACACTGAGCTATATTGAGCTACATCCCCAGCCTTTTTTTTTTTTTCCTTTTTTGATACAGGGTTTCACTAAGTTGCTCAGTTTCCTAGGCTGCTCTCAAACTTGCCATTCTCCTGACTCAGCCTCTTGGAGTGCTGGGATTGCAGCTGTGTGCCACCACGCCTAGCTTCTGAGCTTTTATAACTCCTTCCTACCCCTATTTTAGATTCCACATTTTCTTTAGAAGCTTCAGGGGATTTGGGATGGGATGTGTTTTAAATAGTTTATCAAAACTCGTAGTAGAATGTGAAAGAGGAATGAGGTAAATTGGAGAAAAGGCTGGATTGTTCTTTTAAAATTATTTGGACACTCTCCATAGGCTTGTGTCTTTGAAGATATATTTTTCTGATGGTTGATAAGGAGTCCTTTCTTTTCCACTGTTCACCTAGATCTCATTTATTCTAGTGGTGTTTCTTATCTGATCTAGGGAACCTATAAATTGGTTCGTATGGGATTCTTAGCTCTCTGGAAAATAGTTGGTTATTCCTAAAACTGACTCAGAGAGAGGAGAGAAGCAACAGCAGAGTGCAGAATTGAGGGGATGCAGTCCACAAGTAGCCTTTCACTTACGGATTTATTTTTATTTTATTTGTGTGTGTGTGTGTGTGTGTGAGTAAAGACTGAATACAAGGCCTTTGCCCTGAGCTGGATCCCCACCCCTTTTTTATTTTTTTATTTTGAGATGGCATCTGACTAAATTGCTAAATTGCTCAATCTTGCATTCCTCCTGCCTTGACCTCCTGGAGTGTTGGGAATACTCCCGGCTACCCATAATTTTAAAAGATTGTCCAGCAAATTATTTTCCTCTCAACTAAGTAAGAATCACTGCTTTTGGAATTCACTAGACCAGAGCTGAGAGAACCATTGTTCTAGCTCTTGGGGACTTGAAGTAGAGAAAAATATTGTGGTCCATGACTGGTACTTAGCAATGCTTTTCTTTTACTTGTTATGGGGATGAATGAGAGAACACTATAAAGTGTTTGAAGCATCTGCGTTCAAGTTTCTGTAGCCTATAAGGCAGAATGAATGATAGGCAAAGAAAAGGGAATGTTAGAATGAAAATGGACACAATGATAAACTTAAGAGTTTTTGGGGGGTGCTGGGGATCGAACTCAGGGCCTTGCACTGGCTAGGCAAACACTGTACCACTGAGCTAAATCCCCAACTCCAAGAGTTTTAAACAGTAGTTCAGGGGTACAAAATAGACTGATAGCATGTACATCCTTAGCCCAATTTAACCTGAAAGAAATATATATAGATAAGCTGAGGTCTCTTACATTAAATTTTCTCTTATTAGAGTCTATTTTATTATCGTTCATGACTTCTGTTGGATAAAAGGTCTTTTTTATTTTCACTGAAACCATTAGATTTAAGACATACTCTTAACCTTCTCTTTGGTTTATCGTTATATTTTGTGTTAAGAATAATCTCTATAGTCATGTAGGTAATTTTTTGGTCTGTAAAAATAGGTGTTCTGAGGTCGGCTGCTACGTGGACTTGCATGCCCACCTTAGGCCACAGGACTTAGACCGTTTTTGTTTTGAAGTTACCCACAGTGGAGTTACTCAGGTCATGGTGGTGATAGGGAAGGCAGAAAGGTCGTACCCAGATTAGGTGGCCTCAGTATTTTTCTGATCCATAGAAGAAAGGATAAACCTGAGACATTCATAGGTAAATGGATGCAACTTGAGACCATAATATTAAGTGAAATAAATAGGACATACAAGTTTAAATTTCTTTTTTTTTTTTTTTTTTTTTTTTTTTTTTTTGGTGCTGGGGATCGAACTCGGATCCTTGTACTTGCAAGGCAAGCACTTTAACCACTGAGCTAAATCCCCAGCCCAATAAGCTTAAATTTCTTATGGTTTCTCTTGTATGAGAAACCCAAAATAAAAGATAGATAATAGGAAGTAGAGAGATCGTTTTTAAATAGGAAGGAGAACAAGAGATGGAAGGAGAGCAGGGTAAAGGGATGGAAAAAAAAAAAGAATTGAAAGAAAAAAATAGAAATAGAGCCTTTTGCAAATGGGAAGGGCACCAAGAGATGGAAGAACAGGGAGGGATGGGAGGGGTAAGGGACGGAAAAAGAATCAAGGTGTTATGTACATGTACCTACTTCCATTTACATTGTGTACTGCAAACATGTACTACTAATAAAAAAAAGTAAATGATTTATTTGAGAATAGATCTACCTGAAAATATGTAGTATATTTCCTGAGTGAATAACACATAGATATTAATTTAAAATACTTTTTAAACCTTGAATTCTAAGTTTTCTTCTTGAGTGCTGAAAATGATTGGTGCTTTTATCTTCTAATATGTAACTTTGTGCTTGAGGTACATTTAATTTTGAGGATCCATGTGAATCAGTATTTCTGTATGTTGTTTAAAGATTCATCATCAGTTTCCTCTGAATTAATAACTGCCTCTTAGGGTGATAGTGAGAGATTTATTAAAATATGTAGCACTGTAGTTTTTCTTTGGTATCTAACTTCAGAAATAAGAGGTTTAGGATGAATGTAGGGTTTTTTTAACTTGGTAAATCGAATTTAGTCTTTATAGTAATGTGTAAATTAGGTTATTTTCACTTCCTTTGTTCTGAGTTTAGAGATGTTAAAAGTTTATTGTGAATTGACGCCTCATGAACGCATAAGCTTTTGTCACATTGGCTTATATTTCGTTTCTTCCTTTATGGATCAGCTTTGAAACAATGATATTAATTAGGATGATGCCAACCTAGAAGTAATTTGCATATGGTACATTAAAAAAAAATTGAGTCATTCAGTACAGCAGTAGAAACACTAACTTGGAAGTAAAGTTATCTACGTCCCATTGCCAGCAAATAATTTTGTGACCTTAGATGGGTTACTTGACCTTATAGAATTTCCTCTTCCTGTTCTACAGGCTGATAGTTTTAGACTATGTAAAAATGACTTCAAATTCAATGTTCTAAGATTCTCTGATTCTAAAATCGTTTGTAATACTGTAGTTACTATAAGCAGAACTAATCAGCTTGTTTTATTTCTTGTCTTATTTCCTGAAGAAATTACATACCCCTTGAAGATCAACAGTTTTTGATTTATTTAGTGACATAATATCAATGCTAAGATGCAATGTTTACTTTCTTTTATGCGGAATAAAAATATTTTTCCTTATTCTGTACTCATTCATTGTTCAGGAATTGATTAAAAATCATCCCCAATTTTCTTTGATACATACGTATATCTGTTTATGCATATGCATATATATGTTATAGTTGTATCCTTTTTTATTTCATGTACAAAAAAAATTTTGTAGTTACTATGAACATTTTAATAGCACCATTCTAATACTTTGTGTAGCTGTGTGAGGCCTTTGTTTACTGTCATACATAGCTTCAAAAATACTTTCCCCTTGTTTTCAAAGCAATATAGAGATTGATACTGTGTCATCCCCCAGAGGTGAGCAGTGATGTTTTTTACATTTTTATTTGAACTCACTTGTGCCCTTTCCTCCTCCTCTGCTGAGCCCGCCCTTTCCCCTTGACCCTATTGCCTCACTTTCTCATCCATTCCCACTTCTGTCCTCCTCAAAGCCCACCTTCCCCCGACTTATTCCTGTGCCCTCACCGGTGTTTCATCTGCTTCCTCTCCAGGGACACCTTCCCTCAGCCTTGCTGTTCTTATAACAAAGAACAACACGCAAAAACGGCTCTTAACCATGTTCCTTCCTAAGTTTTTGACAGAGTAGGCTACGTTTGTTTGCTACGCGCCTTACTCTCTTGGTCTATGGCAATCTCTTCTGGGCTCATGATTCTTAAGTTCACCAGTGACTCCACAGCTGCTCTCTTCAATGCCCTCACCTCACCTGCCTTTCACTTCTTCCTTCAAAAATAACTCCTTGTTTAACTTGAAAGATTGTTTACTGGGGAAACCTAGATGGAAATAAAGCAAATCACTGGTAATAGTTTGATGTATTACATTCTTGACAGGCTTTCATTCCTTCGTTTCCATGCAACCATTTTTGCCATTTTTATTGTTGTTGTTTTCTTCCTATTGTTCAATTTATATGATAAATTTCTTCTGTTTGTGCTTTGAATAGTGGTATTCTCCATTATTCTGTTCTTTTTTTTTTTTTTTTTTTTTTTTTTTTTTTTTGTGGTACCGGGGATCGAACTCAGGCCCTTGTGCTTGCAAGGCAAGCACTCTAATCACTGAGCTAAATCCCCAGCCCCATCTGTTCTTTTCTTTATAGACTTCTAACTGTACATCTTTTCTTTGGATACTTTCACAATGGCTTTTTTAAAAAGTTGATACATACTGTATACATGCATGCATGCACACATAGACGGCAAAATACGCACCTGGTGAATTCACTCTTCTTTTCCTTTCCTTTCGAACTTTATTTTCTTTTTTTGGTGCTGGGGGTTGAACCCAGGGCCTTGCAGACACTAAGCATATACTGTATCTGAGCTATACCCCCAACCCCTGTACCTGGTAAATTTGAACACCTACATGAATTGATAATGTAATTTTCACCTTAAAGTAATTCTCTTACCGTTTCTCCACCTCAGGATCAGCCTGTGTATCCTTCTAGAGAGATCATGTGCTGGGTACACACATCTATGTGTTTATATATTTACTTATGTAATTATTATTTTAAAATTATTTTATACAAATGGTAATATACTCAGTACTGATTTACATCTTTTTCCCTAAACAGTATATAGATCACATTATACCAGTACATAAAGCTCTGTCTTTTCAGTGGCCACCTGACATTTTTTCCTTTCTAATAATCTTTCCTCCACACTGCGGGGGAGGTGCTGGGCATTGAGCTCAGGGCCTTGCACTTGCTAAATCCCCAACCTCTACGCACTGCATAGTATCTTATCTTTAGAGTATTCAAGCCTACAGAAAAGTTGACAGTGGAGTTAACGTCTACCTGTATACCTACCTTCTCGTTTCCCTTTCTTGCTGAATCATTTGAAAGTAAAATTCTAAGCACTGTTGCAGTTTATTCCAACATTATGCAACATGTATGTCCTAGGGACTAAGGCATGCTCTCACATAAGCATAATACCCTTTTCACACTAAAGAAATTCAAGATTGGTGCCACGTTATCTAGTCAAAAATCTGGATTTATATTTCCACAGTTGCCCCAAAGATATTCTTTATAGTGATTTTTTTTATCCTCTCTCTCTCTCCCTCTCTCTCTCTCTCTCTCTCTCTCTCATTTAGGAGCCAACCAAGAATTAAGACTTGTACTTGATTTTCGTAGCTCCTTCCTTTAGCTATTGTTTAAGTAGGTGACTATCAAACTAGATTTCAAAAAAATTTCCTAAAGCAGACTTAAATATCTACTAATTATGTATATTTGGCAGTCCCACTGGCAACTCTAAAACAGTACGTCCAAAATGAGCTTAGTATTTTTGTTCTCAAATTCTTTATATTCTTATATTCCCAGCTTAGTGCAGGATATCATTCAATCATTGCCTACACAATAAATGCTGAAGTCATCATGTTGGAGTCATCACTGCCCTCTTTGGGATTGTGCATGGTCCCCACTTTGCCTATAGTTCGCCTCCTGCCTTGTCTCCCTCTTCATCCTTCAAGATCCGGGTCAAGCTTGATTTCCTTTGGGAAACTTTCTGCTGACTATTTCTTCTCCAGGCAGAGTTAGATGCATTTCCAGTGAGCCCCACATCATCCACCTTACGTACATTATCTCATCAGTTATTGTTCTGAGTGGGAATTGTTGATTTATGCTCTGCTTTCTTAAGTAGAGAGTAAGCTCCTTGAGTTGGTAAGGACTTAATTGTTTTCTGTTCTAGGTCTGATAACATAGTACCTGGCCTATAAGTGCTTAATGGATGCGTATTGAATGGAAGAATATGTTTATAGACCATCTTGTCTTTATCAAACAGAGTTAAAGATTTTTCAAAGCTTAAATCAGTTCAGCATGCATTTATTGAATTACTACTATGTACACAGTTTCATGCAAGTAGTAAGATTTATTTTCTGCCTTCAAGAAAGATTGGGGAAACACCTGTAATCCCAGCACTCTGGAAGACTGAGACAGGAGGATTGCAAGTTTGAGCCCAACCTGAACAACTTAGTGGCTTAGAGAGACTGTTTAAAAAAAATATGTGATTGAGGAGACAAGGTCAGTATACTAGAAATCTAAACAACACCGAAAGGTAATCTCATTGTCAGGTGACTGATACAGACAGTAACCACAGGAAATTTAGTCAAGGATTTTGTGTGCTTACTATGAGCCAGTTCCTTCATATTTGTAAATGTTACTTTACTTAATCTCTTTTCAAAAGAGCAAAGTAAAGTTAAATGGTCTAAAGTAATAACAGCTTTAAGTAAAAATGTGAGCACAGGCCTGATTCTAGAAAAGTGCTCTTACTTGTTCCAAAGGTAATTAAGGGTTTTAAGTGATACCATAAATTTAGAGTAAGAATAGTATCCAAACATAGGATAATAATTAAATTATGGTATATCATGCAGTGGGAGGTTATCAATCATTACCTATGATGTGGTTGAGGAATATTTACTGTCTCGGTGAAGTGTTTATGATATAATGTGAAGTACTAAAAGGCAGAATACAAAGGTATTGTTCCATTTCTTTAAAATGCACACAGAGATAGGGAGACGAGAGAGAGGAGAGATGGAAAGGAAATACATGAAAAGACTAACACCTTGAGCACATACTCCTAAGTGAAATAAGTCAGACGCACATAACTACATATCAAATTGTTTCTCTGATATGAGACACCATAAGTATAAATAGAGACAAAAAGGTATAATAGATTTGTTAAAAAGGAGAGTGTTCAAACGGGAATAGAACTAGGGAGGGAAGAGGGGTAAGGAAGGAAAGGAAAAAAGAAAAGAAAAAGAAAAAAATGGAAAAATGTAAGTAAGATAGAATGAAAAAATGGAAACAAAGCTTTTGTAAATAGGGAAGAGGCGTGAAGGGAGGGGAGGGGAATGGGAAAAAAAGAAGCAGCAAGATACATCATGCACAGGTACAAATCCCCTATGATGAATGTTATCACTATGTACATCTAAAATGTACCATTAAAATGTTTTTAAAATGTAAATAAAGCTATTGTAAATAAGGGGAAGAGGAGTGGGGGAAGGGTGGGAAACCAAGATATATCATGTACAGGTACAAACTAACTATGATGAATGTGATATTTATGTTTATCTACAATATACCAGTACATGTTCTTGGTAAAAAATAAAGAAGGAAAAAAATTAAACCACACATAATCCCCCTTTCAGGAGGCCACTATTTTGCGTATTTGTGTGATACCATTACACTCTCTTATGATTCTGTGTAATTTTAGAAATTTTAAATGATTTTTTCATATCTTATACATACAGCTGTGCACCTATAACAGCTCGTATTTATTGTGTGGCTACAGAATGACTGATCCTCTATAAAAAGTTTTACATACATTAAAAAAAAAAAAGGAATTCTTCCAGAGTTGTGGTATATATGGACTATGTGAATTTCTTCTTTGTATAATCTATAGTCTTAGAATTATTAAAGTGCAGAAGTTCCATGTTGACCTTCCCAGCCTGTGGGGTAGAACTGGCCTGAACATCCAGATTAATGGTTCCTATTTTAAGATCTCCTCACTAGGTTAAGCAAGATACTCTCCTCCTGCTGCACACACAGTTCTGCGGCCCAGTATGCAAAGACAAAAGGAATTTCCTCTTTATCCTCTCTTGTAAGGACATGATCATGAGAGACCTTCCTGTGCCTTATGGAAATTTTCATTGTATGAATGCATTTTTCCGAAGAAAAGGGCCATATTTAATATTGCTGTATTAAAAAAATTTAACCCTCCTGCCTGGATTTTTAATATGTTCTACTTTATAAAT
>PVJO010016679.1:0-41274 GCA_004026905.1 Hystrix cristata
AAAAAAAAAAAAAAAAAAAAAAAAAAATTCAGTGTTGGAGCTGGGGATTTAGCTCAGTGGTTAAAGTGCCTGCTTTGCAAGCACAAGGGCCTGAGTTCGATCCCCAGCACCAAAATAAATAAATAAATAAATAAATAAAATAAGTTATATAGATTATTACAGTCATATTAAATATATTTCAGTTATATGCAAACTGTACATCAATATTAGAAATAACTAACTAGAAAATTAAATATTATCTTTTGCTTTTACAGCAAGACCGTCACTTTGAGCTCTGTAACTAAAATCCAGACCAGGTTGAAATTTTACACGTTTTCTCCTTTTATTACAAGAGAAAGCGAAGAATTTCATCTGCTCTTTTGGAATAATTTCTTTCTTTGCGATCATGAACAGTTGTCTTCACTACATTGTTTACATATATGGTCTAATTTTGTTTGAATAGCCTTTGGGGGAGCAGAAAATATATTTCATAGCAACCCAGAAAAATTCCATTTACAACAAAATATTAACAATTCTGCCAAATGTGCACAATTAATTAGAAAAAAGTAACACATCAAAAGCTAGCTTTGACCAAACCTCCTACAATACTTCCTGTAGTTTTAGAAAATCTGGTGTACTACAGTATTATATTCCATGAAATATAAAATCTAAAACTCTACTTCAACATAAAGTTATTTGTCAGGTTATTTTTGGCTTTTCCAAGATGGACAAGAGATTTGCATGTGATGGGGAATTAGGAAATCTATTAAAACACAGAAAAGAGAAACTCATACATTATGATGTTTGCATCCTGGAAAAAGCTGTAAAACCTACAGCCCTAAGGGAAAGAAGAGTTATGCAGATTTCAGCACTTAAATTTATCCAAAAGAGAACTAGATCCATCAAACAGGCTAACTTATCATCTACTAAGGTTGATCGACTCACTCTACACTCCTAGCAGCCCACCTCTCAGCTAACTTATTTTCATTCTCTCTTTTGCACGTCATCCGCTCGTGCACGTTTAATCTTACATGTGTATAATCTGAACAGGAGTCATTATAAGACCAGTTTATTATGTGACATTTCAAGAAGAATATTCGATGTTAAACTTTTGAAAAGTAATGCAGTTATGCGTTATTGGTGTCTGAGAGATGAATAAGGCAGAATTACATTAAAACAAGTAAAGTATTCTTAATGTTTTCTTTATCCATATGCCTCTTCACAGTTGTACTTTTTCCTAGCAATGTTTTACCCACTCATCTCTTTTACTCAACATTATCCCCACTTATCCTTTTTGCAGTCTACTTTCGGAATGTTTCCTTTGATCTTCTTGCACCTTTTGTCTTTTCTCATTAACGCACATAAGATCTGGTTTATCATTCGCCTGTTTAGTAAAGACTAAGTGGTTTTCTACAATATATTTTTTTTTCTCTTTCAAAATTGAGAGAAGGGCTCAATCGCAAATATTTGTAAAGTCTTTCCCTAAAACATTCTTCTAATGTAACAAACAGTGCTGTCCTATGTCTAAAAAGAAGACGGGATTATTTATTTGTGATACTTAGTTCCTCTTCAAACCCACTGAGCAATACTTCCTTTGTCTTTTCTAATTGCTCTGACCTATTTTTTTTTTTAATTGTGATGCCTGAAGCACAGTGTCATTTGACTTTTCGTTGTTCTTCATTGTTTTCCCTAGAAAACTTTGGTGTCAGCAAAACTAGAAAAAAATTACAAAGAAAACAAACTGCTAATTGCTTAATACTTCTCTCCCAACTTATAGGGCATACATGAAAAAGTACACAAAGCAGATTTATTCACTCAAAATAATTTATAGATAAAAGGTAGTTCTTTATCTTTCATTCAGCAAATTGCCTAATTGGGTTTTAACGTGAGTCACAGTAAGACATGCATGACTTTTCTTTGTAGTCTAGCTCTAAATTTGGACTCGATTCGATCATGTGATCTCTCTGTCTTCTTGAGGTATTGGGAAATATCTTCCAAAACTCTAAGAATTTAGGTTAAATATTCAGTTGACCAAAAATGTTTCTGAAAATTTAATTCCCTTCTAAACTACTAATAATTTCTCTACCAAATTTCTGTAGTATTATTTCCCAAAGTTTAATCTACTAAATTTTACGGATACTACAACATGCCCTGTAGCCTAAATATATATACAAATATTACTTCCAATTTTAAGGAAATAATTTATGTGCTAGAATTACAAATGTGACAAATACCCAATTTACTTGGTGAGTTTTTTGGGCTGTTTTCTGTGAAAGAATAAACATATAGGTCACTGATACTGTGATTAAATAAATAATTTTAATGTTATATTCTCCAAGTTTTTGCCTATTATCCATAAGTTTTTAATCATTTAAGGCTGTCATCTCAATGATATTTTAGAAGCATGTTTAAACTACAACATAACAATGAATGAAAATATTAATTTGTCCTTTTTCCTTTCTTTATCAGCCTTCATTATTTTCTTGTTTTAATAATCAACTACTCCATTGTTTCAAGAAGATTGTGCTGCAGAGGCCAGAGAAGAAAAATTTTTATGTTAAATATCTTTGATTGCATTTGACTTTGAAAAGTTATTCATTTTTAATTATACTGTAGTATAATTAAATTATACTGTAGTATATAAAATTATTCATATTTAATTATACTTGGATTTTTGCAATCCAAGAATCATGAGGATTCAATGTAATTTCACTTTAGGAAAATGTTAAGATATGATATATTTTACATAATTAGGCTCATGACCTTCAAATAAAAATGTCTCAAAATCATGTCCAAATCCTGATAAATAGTCTTCACATAAATTTTATGATTGTTGGGAACATGAGTTCTTTTAAGAATTCCAAATAATTTTTTATTCCTTGCCCTTGTGAACAACACAATGACTGTGAATTCCGACCCCAGACTGACCCCAAGTCTTGAACCATTCCACGTGGATCTCTACATACTTTCTCTATGTACCACAAATGAAGTTCTCAAATTGCTCATCCATTAGCTATTTATGTGTGCAACATTTATCCTCAGCTAGCAAACTTATGAGAAGTCAGTTAAAAATTTTTACTGTAAATTACTTATACAGTCTTGGTGAGGACTAATTCTCCCACTAGTATAGAGTATACACGTAATAACCTAAAGTATCATATACAATTTCCCTCCAAAGATTATCATGACACCAGAAATTAATATTAACTTCCTGGTATAATAGGTCCAAAACTTAAGAGCCAGAAATGTTTATAGTTATTTCTCTTTGTTAAGATTTTTAGAATACAGCTAAACAGATTTCATCAAAATGTTGAAGGTAGAAGTATCATCCTTTCCCATCTTATAATGTAATTTAATTTTTTGAGAGCCAACTTTTAGCTAGAATCTAGTATGTCGAGAGAGAGTGAATTTTGTTCCCCTATAATTGCTATGTGATTACCCTGTTAAGGAGACAAATAAGGTTAAATGAGGTTGTGGGGGAATCTTAGTCTAATAGGACCAGTGTCCATATAAAAATGACTAGTCCAGGAGGGAATGTTCGCAGAGGAAAGGCTATGTATGAAAGCGATGAGAAAAGTTCAGTGGTTTTTGGCATGTTTATCTTAGTCATTCTTCCTCCAGAATGGTGAGAAATAAGTTTATTTCGTTGTAAGTAATGAATCTACTTATTTTCTTGTGGATTCCCTATCAGACCTACACAGATTTTGGTAATGAGATTGTCATGCTGATTTGAGGTACCTAAATTATGAAAGCGACTGAAGTAATGTAATGGATGGAGGATATCATGAGTTTAGATACAAGAGTTAGGAAAAGCCTGGATTGTCTGAAGGAACTGTGGATAGGAAAAAAAAAAATATTAAAAGTGACTGAAAAGCTCTTAGACGTAAATGAGAAACATAGTTTTTGGACACCAGAGAAAGGTAAGTTCCAAAAAAAAATAATTGCTCACATACTTACTTTGAATGGAAAGTAATTTAAATAATGTTTTATATTTTGTAATCTATGTTAAATATTTCTGAAACTTTCCATAAGAATAAAGAAAAGGTGATTTTATATTTCATCAAGGATGAGAAATATTGAAACACTTTGAAATGTTCTTAAAAATGATTTATGTTATGGTCAGGTAGACAAAAAGCAATAAAATTCTTACCTTGTCTTCAGTTGTTTAAACTGCTCATCTCTCTTGCAGGGCAAAAGCAACAAGCAGGATGCTAACTTAACAAGCATTATCGCCACTGATTTTCTCAAGAATGGAAATTCAATGAATGAAAAACCTAACACACTTTGTTTTTCAATAAATTTTAGCTTTCTTGTAAAATGTGTTCTCTGGGGGCATCTTAGTTTAAATTATAACAGTTTGACTGCTGAGTATTACTGCAGCAGCTTTGAAAACTGTATGTGTTGCTATAAATTGCCTATGAGTCAGATTCATTGCAAGGTGAGGAAGGGCGTTCTGAATGCTCTATCTGTTTTTCTCATCTAATCTAAACTTAAAATAAAATAAGCACTGATGCATTTTACTTGCTGCATACATCTTTAAAAATACCTACCATTATTTTCTTGAAGAAATAAAGGCAAAAGAAAAAAAAAAAACATGTTTCTATAAAGAAAGCAAAGTTTCAGGATTAGCTAGCATTTTATATAACCTTGTGAAAAGTGTTCTGATTAGCATTGACCTTCATTTTCACACGGCGAGAATTGTGCTAGCCAGGTAGGAAATGAAGTCTCAAAGGTAAAGTAACAGGTCAGTAGAGTCAAGCGTTTAATCAGATAATGGAAGCCTATGTCATTAATAAGTGTGTCATTTGCTTCAATAAAGGCGTTGCTGTGAGAAATCAAATCAGTTATCTTATTACTCTACAAAACCTCCACTACCCTGGTCAACAAACTTCTCTGATAACCTGCTCCCTGAATTCATTTCTTCCTCAGAACTCTTACATCACTATGTTTGTGTTGTTCCTTTTTATCTTAAGCATAAAGTCCTATTTTATTACAATGTATTTATCTTACATGTACTTATTTTGCCTAGCCAGATTATAGCTTCCTTTAGGACTGTAAATGTATCTTCCTGCCAAATATCATGGACACATGATAATAGTGCTGTTAGGCAATTGAGAAATCTGTGTCCATGAAACTAAATTGTTATGATGAGCAAATAAAATTTAAAATGGATAAGATATAATGGTAATATAATTCAAATTATATGGTTATAATAATACACATATCACATTTTTAACTGATTATTAAATCTAGTAGTTCTTAAACACTGGTGAACAAATGAATGAAATGCTGAAAAATTCAACTTCATATTTTATCATTATTGTATATGATCAAGAAGAAAAGATCAAAAATGTGAGTGCTCTGAGATTTAGAATTTCCCTGCTTATTTTTCTATATTTCACAAGATTTACATAGTATGTGTATATGGATTATGGTCTATGCCACAGAAATCACAGCAGGGTATTACGAGCAGAAAAAAAGACAGAAGAACATGAAGGAAATTTAATTTAAATAATTAAATGGAAAGTGTTCAGAACAGACCTATAACCAGTAAGGAGATTCAATCAGTAATCAAAAATCTCTCAGCAGAAATCCTTAGAATCAGGTGGCTTTACTGGTAGATTCTAGCAAACATTTAAAGAATCAATGCCAATTTTTTTCAAATCGTTAAAAATTGAAGAGGTATATCACTTCCAAACAGGTATTATGTAACAACCATTAACGTCACATCAAATACACAAATGGTATCACAAGAAAAGAATATGTCAATATAGTTACTGAATAGAGAAGTAAAAATTTTCAAGATTCAGATTAAGCATCTCTAATATAGCAGTCCAAAATATAAACTGCTACGAAATCAAAAGCTTTTGAGTGTTGACATAATGTCACAAATACTACATTTGACTTCATGTGACAATTCACAAGCAAAACACAGGTGCAATAAAAATATAGTACAAAATTGCTTCAAAGCCATGTGAATAAAATATATATAAGATGAAAAATATCATATTTAAACTTGAATGCCATCTCCAAGACAGTTCATTTTAATCACTGAATTTGTGTAAAATCTGAAAAGAAATTTAAATCTGAAATCCTTCTGGTTGCAAGCACTTCAGATAAAAGATACTCAACCTATACTAGCAAATTTAATTCAGCAGTATATTAAAGGGTCCTCTGTAATATCCAGCCAAGTGAAGTTTATTTTGGGATACAAAGATGACTTAACATTTGAAATAATTGGCGGTTATACATCATATCAACAAAATGAAGAATAAAGAACCTAATAGATGTAAAGATAAGTATTTGACAAATTTCCAAAAGGCTTTCTGATAAAGCCTCTTAACAAAGTTGGAAGAATCATAAATGATCCAAATATAATAAAGACTATATATAAAAGCCATTTATAACGTTTTACTCCACAATAAAAACTTAGAACTTTTCGTTGTGATTGGGAAAAATGAAGATTGCCCACATCTACCACTAGCAGAGAAATTAGGCAAGAAAAATTAATAAATCATCCAAATTGGAAAGTAAGACTTAAATCATCCCTCTTTCCTGGTGGCACGATCTTCTAGAGATATAGAGACACTTGAGGACTGCACACACAGAAATACACCAACAACATTTAGTACTGATAAGCCAATTCGGTATGGTTTCAGGTTATAAAATAAGCATACAAAACGCTCTAACATTACAACAGAACGTTGAGACTCTGTATGGCCAAGACAATTCAAAGAAAAAGAATAATTTTGGGCTCATCACACTTCCTGACTTCAAAATATGTCACTAAGGTACAATAATTAGAATAATTTGTTACAGACATAAAGATCTTAGTAGAGCAATGGAACAAAATACAGTGCTTATAATTAAATCCAAAAATGGGCACCAAAAAAGCAATAAGGAAAAAATAATTTCTTCAACAAATAGTGCTTAAAAAACTCAATTCGCATTTAAGAAAGAAGGAAAATTGATAGTTTCTTCTTTGTTCAGTCTTTTCAAAGTAAGATGATGTCTTAAATATAACACCTGAAATTGTAAAAGTCTTAGAAGAAAATATAAGGAAAAATGCTCATGCCACTGATCTTAGCAATGACTTCGTGGATATGACACCAAAATCATAGACCAAAACCAAAAGACGCAACACATATTAAAAAAACAAAAAAAAAAACAAAACAAAACAAAACTAAAAAACCTTCCCCAAATAGACAAGTGGAACTACATCCAATGAAAATGCTTTCTTAGCAATGAAAGTAATTAATAGAAAAAAAAGACATCCTAAAAATTGGAGAAGATATTTGAAAACCAAAATATATTAGGAATTCATACAAGTCAATAGCAATAAATAAATAAATGGACAATTTCTCAAAACAAAATAAAAAAGATGTAAGTGGCCAAGCCATAGATAAAATGCTTAACATCATCAATTTAAGGCAAATTCTACTTAAAAAAAATCTATCACTTCATATGCATTAAGATTTCTATTATAAAAATAAAAGACAAGGCATATTGGCTAGAATGTGTAAAAATTGACACCCTAATCACAAATGGTGAGAATACAAAATGATAGCAATTCCATAGTTACTGCTACATAATAGTATGAAACTTCTTCAAACACTTAAAAGTAGAACTATTGTGTGTTCCAGAAATTCCATTTTTGATTTTTATCTCAAGAGGATCACAAAGATATACTAGTACACTTATGTTTATTGCAAAGCTATTAACAATAGCTAATAGGTAAGGAAAACCTAAACTCCAGATACTCTAGTAGATAAATTCTATATAGCATAGGTTTAACATTTTAAACTATTGTAGTTTCCACATCATTGTTTAATGTTGCTGGCAATAGACTGGGAGTGTTTCTGCCATTTCAATACTTTGATACTGTAGCAACATCATTTTCTACATATAGCAACTCAAAGCACCTTGGAAGGGAGAATGAGAACTAAGTGTGATATTTATTTAGTCTGGGCACAAAAGAATTGAACGTTGATTCTGCCCACATTTCACTTGCCAGAAAGACTCAGTGAAAAACTACCTGAGATATTTTAAGTGGATATTTGTAATGGATAGTTCTTTAAAATATTTTCAACTTTGATGAGTGAATTTGAACTTTTCAGTAGAAAGATGAGTTTTGAAATTTAGGCAAAGGGACTGTCAACAGGAGAAGATGGTCAGATGAGAAGGAAAAGAACAGACTAAGTTCATTCAAGAAAGATTTCACACACACACACAAAAATAAATAAAATAAAAGGAAAATTAAAAAGAATAAGAGGCATAAGTGTAGTGTATTTATAGTACACCCAAAGAAGAAATTTTCATTAAGTTTCATTTCAATGATTTATGGAATGACAGTGTAGAAATTCACTGAATGAATGTAACATTTGACAGTATTAAGAGCTGATTACTTAATAAGGATTAATTATTTTGCACTTACATGAAATTGAATAAAAACTTTTATCATGTACAATTATAGCATTTCATTACAGACGAGATTACACTAAGGCATTGTTTTTAATGTGTTTAAATAGTTCTAAAAATAATTATTTTCAATATTTATGTCACTTTAGAAGGGCTGTACATCTATTAATATGTCCTTGATACTTATGATTTGAGTGTAATAAACTAATGCAAACATCTGATCAAATATATGTTTTTAATAAGAGGAGTTAGTCTAATTTACTAATATGTTTTCATCAAATTGAAATAGATAGTGTTAGATCAGTTCTTAAAATAGTCTTGATATCAGTTTGGAGAAGATACATGAAATCGAGTGTTTAGCTAGATCCTCAGTTAAGCTATAGAAACAGCTTCAAGGCTCCTGTCACATAAAGGCATTAGTTCTTTTCAAAGTAAAAGGTGAACTGTTTTCCCATCAATTCAATTATTTTATATTTTAGAAGAATGTAGGTAGAAAGATTTCTTCATAGCCTCCAGAAATAAAGCAAGATCAGGTTTGAAAAGTTCACAATTATATTGAATGTATTGACATCTAAGAAAGATTAATGGGATGAAATAATGAAGGTTATAATGATTATAATGGGGAAGGCAGAAGAAATGAATAGTAATTATAGCATGATAATGGAGATATTTAAGTAGCAGTTTTTTCAATTATAAATGCATATACATTATGTACATACACATACACATATTTGCATACACACATACACACATATATATATTTGTTTATGAGAGAGAATGAAATAAAACAATCCTATTAAGCTCAGCAGAATTTTGTAAGTTGATCAAATTTAGGCAAAAATATATACTTTTTAAAACTTTACTTGAGCTATTAGATAGATGTATACATCAAATTTTATAAACTTGGAATGTATAAAACCCAAACCCTCATTCCTTCATGAAGTAGATATGTACATTCATATTATAGGCACGAATATGTGCTAGAGCCTCTTGAGTATGGAACCTCTAAGTTACTGCAATATAGTGGAAATTTTTCAAAAAATGATAGTTTGTAATTTGGTGATTTTACCAGTTCAAACTGCATGAACATATATGTGTGCATAGCAGTGTGTATGTATGTGTGTCTGTATGTATACACCAAATATAGCTATAGATATAAAATATACATATAGATGTAATCTCCGTGCACAAATACACATTCACACATGTATGCATTAGTTTCTTAGTATATTCACATACATGTACATATGACTATGACATTTCTTACAATATTCTGAGGATTTGCTACTTCCAGACAGACCTTGATTCTGAAGAGATGATTATCATTGACTATAAATCAGGAGAGATATAATAAATTATGAACTCTGCTTAAAAGATCTTTGAGTGGAGGCATTATATTTGAATTAGAACATCTTATGTAGATGTACACAAGATAGCTACTAACTGAATACATATTTTTTAAAATATGGCACTATATAAGAAACACTGCTGATTCTATATTAAAATTAAATTTGATTGTTTTTTACGCCAAAAGACAATTTAACATATGCTTCTTTTACTATGTGGAATTTGCTTCTCCCCCTTGTTCTTACATTGAGGGAGGCCTTGCTAAAGCATAACTGATTATTTCAAGGCTCACTTTCCCCCAATGCATTCTCCATTACATTTTACTGAAACTTTTATATGTCTTCATTCACTGAGCAGAAGTTATCACCCAGTGTAAGCTTTCTGCAATTAATTACTTTGAATTAAAATAGTCAAATTCACTCTATTGAAAAGAGCTAAACAATCTTGTGCATGCAATAGTGAAAATGCTCAGGCACCTGGCCTTATTCCCAGTTTCTGTCATTTCTTTTCTCAATGAAGTAACAGTATTAATTAATAAACTACCGTATCCTCATGTTCGAAGTTATTTGTTTTACATACTGATGGTTAAATGCATCCAAAATATAATAAAACTCATTTCTTAACTTGTAGAGTGATTGCATATTTTTATCACCCAAAGTAGAATAATTTACAGTGAAATATGGGTCCTCTTACAAATTTTATGGAGGGATAATGTATATAAACTAGAAACATCTTTGGTAAACTGAAAAGAATCACTGACCTAAGAAACAGTTCAATACATATTAAATATATTGAAAATAATGATGGCAGATTTTAATGTTTGGCTTGAAAAGCACTGCAGAAAAATTAAAATTTTCATTGTAGTGATACATATAGAAGTGTTTGTGTTAATCGAGCATACATTTGTTCTATTTCTATTTGTGGGGGGGACATGGTACAACAATAAATGTGTCCAGTTATTTTAGAAACTTGCTATTTAACATTAGAAGTATCTTTGGTCTCTTTTAGAGTAATTGAAGAATGAAACTGTGTGTGTGTATTTAAAGTACAGTACAGTGTGTGTGTGCTTAAGTACAGTAACATTGTTATACATGATTATTTTTCTACTTTATCTATATATGTAAAACACTTTCTATGAATAAGTGATAATTCATTGCAATTCTATGTTGCTGTACCTACCTTAAATTTTATCTTTCATGGTAATTAATGATAAATTTAGAGATAGAGGTGTAGTTCAGTGGTATAATATTTGTGGAGCATACACAAGACTCTGGGTTTGACTCTAGCCCTGAAAAAGAAAACACAGATAAGTTAATTGAACCAATTTCTATGGTTTAAGATCTACATATATTAACTGTATACTTAAGTATAAATGTGTACATGCATTTGTATACATACAGACAACACAGTACATATAGCTTTCATTATATGCCAGATTTTAGCACTGAATAGCTTTTTCTATAGAATTAATAAAATGTAGACATTTACATAACTAAGCAAACATGAGAGTGGAACAGACCACTTTATTCATTCCTACTTGTAGCATACTTGAAGATTCTTGAAGATTCTTGGAAGGAATAGTAAAGTGATAAGTATAACTATTTAAATAGATAACTCAATAGTTTTATTTTAATTCCTCTTATTTAAATCTTGGCTTGTATTTTGATACATTTACATAATTATACCTAGTTTAAAGAATCTTCTAGAGTTTACAGAGTATACTTTATTTCTATGCTTATCTGCAAAGCTCATTATACATATTAAATAGAGTTTTACTTTTTCATTTTCTACCAACTTATTATCAGTTCTAATTACCTTAAGAGCTACTATGATATTTGATTGTACCATGCTTTTCTAATGCTTTTATTTATCCCTAAATGCAATAAACAAAGTTTGAAATTAATTCCTAACTTAGTTTTTATACATTAGAATTTTACTTTTGGTGTTCTGCAGATATAACTCAGCAATAGAACACTCTCCTCGTAGCATGACCAACACCAAGGGCTCAATCTCGAATACTGCAAAAACAGTCTATGCTTGCTTAATTAAAAAATGCATTTATATTAAATCATCTGAACATGTTTGTCATTGTGGGAATAAATAAAACACCATCTATAAAATTTAGCAGTTATTGACTGTACAGAGCTCAAACTATATTTCAATTTTGTGTTATCTATATTATACAAACCAAATATATAGTTACAACATAGGAACCATTTTTGTCCATTAAAATGAGTTAAAATGTGTACATGTCCTAAGAGTTTAAGCATAAAACTGGACTTCTTGGAGTATTTTATGTTTTTATGATAAATAGTTATCGTTTTTTATAGTTAACAAAACTTAACAAACAATATTTTAGGATCATAACCTTCCATGTAATGTGACAAAAACTTAAAAGCCGTAACTGATTTTGAAGAGATTAAAAGAAAATCTCTAATCAGTAATCCATCAGAGGGTTGAAAATAGTGAAAAATATTTGAGAGTATAAGTGGTTTACTCAGGGTCGAGGCTCAGTCGTCTGTTTCTTATTGTGTAATGCAAAATGATAGAATACAATCTTTAAAATGGTGGCTTATTTTTTGATCTCAGCGTGGTAGCTGTAATGATAGCTTGATGCTATGCCATCTAGCGTGGAATATGATTGATGTTGTAATGTTCATAGTCTGAGTTAAACATTAATAGGATCTGTAGTAAACAAAGGCTTCAAACTGAACAGGTTTGTTCTTTAACATTATAGAAGTTAATATATAGAATATATTTGGAATTCACATATCATCCTATATTATACAAATAAACTTTTCTCTTCAAATTGCTGGTTTACAGGCCTTGCAAATGAATAATTACTGACTGTAAATGCTATGTTATGTTTAAAGTTACAATAGAGACTTACAAAATGATTTATTAATTAATATCATGGTGATAAATGTGACACATTTCCATTGGTCAGATAATTAATGACCAGATAATTAATGACAGAATTATAGGATAGAGAGTGTTACAAAAGGCAAAAAAACCAAATAAACAAACAAAAAAGCAATAATGCACACACATCTTACCTGAAGAAACATTCATTTGAAAATTAGATGTATTGGCCAGCTTTTCAGATGCTGACACATAATAACCAACACCTACAAACTTAAAGGGGGAGAGTTTAATTTAACTTATTTTTCCAGAAGATCCAGTTCATGGTCAGTAGGCTCCAAGGCAGAAAACACGCCGCAATGGCTAGGCAGAGGAAAGCTGCTTAGTGTGTGGCAGCTGGGAAGCAGACCAGGGGAAGACTGCTAGAGAGGAAGCAGCCAGAGATCGCGGATATGCTGCAAGGTCAGAGCTCCTTAAACAATACTTGGTCTCCAAATAAACGCAATAAGACGTTCTTAACTCTGTCTAATATAATATAAATTTCTGCATGCAACTGGAAAATCAATAATCCCTTCCTTCAAATCTCAACATTTCCAGCATTCTTCAGAAGTACAGCTTCAAATCCCTTTTGAGACTCAAAGCAAACTCTTAACTGTGAACTTCTGTAACAATCAAAACAAGGTACATGAACCCAAAGCATAATGTCTGAATATACATATTTCTATACCAAAAGGGGTAGACTAGAGGGGTATAAAAGAATCAGACCAAAAGAAGACCATAACCCAGTAGGGGAACCAATAAATCCTATAGGTCTGTACCTGACATCCAGGCCACATGGTGTTAAAATGTGAATTCCAGAAGGCGTGGACCATGCCACACCTATGGCCTCACTGGTTGCAACCCATACTGCCCCCCTGTTAGGCTGGCTCCACTCACAAACTGCAGCATTCCTAGGCAAATGCTCCACATTCTTAATATTGCCTCTGCATATTTGGCTTAATTCCCAAAGATACATCCTCTGCCATCTCAAGTGCTCCTTTCCTGGTCTCCCAGGCCTTCTGGCAAAATCTGGGTGGGAAACTTCCTGAGCCCACTGCTGTCACATTCTACCTGCCAGTAAAACCATCACAATCTTGATTATATCGATGTGGTCTGCCAGCCAAAGTAATAGCCAGAACCTCTTGAACCACGGCCAAAGCAGCATCTGAGTGCCTTAAACCAGCCATGTGTGGAGTCTTTCTCATTCCTGAGATGCCCTCATGGCATCTTTCTCATTGTGTCTGTACAAATTACTTGGTTTAATGGCATTAATCTCTTTAGAAGCCACATCTCCTTTGGCCCCAACATTATACATGGTTCTTTCTGGGCCAATATTGAAGTTTTTCAATTAGTTCTTTATCCTTTATCTGAGTCTCCTTCAGACTTAGAAAATGAACAAAATGTGGACTTTTTTTTTTTTTTTTTTGCCAGAGTAAAACACACAATCCTCTAGTCCAAACGCCAAGTCAGCCCTTGTTACCAGCTGGAACCTTCTGAGCCTTGCCATTTCTCTTTGTATTGTAATCAGCAATCTGATCTTTTGAGCTTTTCACAGCATTCTAGGGCTTCCCTCTACTGCATTACAAAACCTTTCCAAGCTCTTTCCACAAACTTGTTTCAAAGGCTTATAAGCCACATGCTTACACACAGTTACAAGAATGGTCCTACTCCCCAGGATCAATTTTTTGTATTTGTCAGCTTGCCCATTGCTGAGACATAATACCACACATTCACACCTTTAAAGGAGAAGGATTTTAATTAACTCAAGGCTAATTAACTCAAGAGATTTAGAACGTGATATGCAGGCTCAAAGACTGAAAACTCATGACTGGAAGGAGGTGGCATGAAACTGAGCAGCTTCGCTAGTTTCTAGCGGCTGGGAAGCAGAGCAGGAGGACAGTGCAGAGAAAAATGGGTTGAGGAACTCTATATACTACTCAGGGTTATACCACAGTGATCCAGCCAGACAAACCCACAAGAGTGCTTTACTAAACCTCTAGGCATGTCTTAATCCAATGGAGTCCACAAAGCAGGATTGATGGTCACATTAAGGTAAGTCTCCAAATATCAAAAGGATTATAGAAAATTTACTATAATCTCTGAGACTTCCAAATTTTAGTGCAAAGCTACTCTGTTCTTGTAAGATAACTGGGATCATTTATGTAAAGTATAAATATGTTATCTTTATGTCATTTTTTAAAACCACTTGTGTCTTCATACTTGCAATCCTTGTAGAAAACTGAATTAGACACGTCCCCTTCTCTTTCCTTGCTATCTCTTTCTTTTCGGAAATTAGTGCTCACAAAACTAAGAAATCTTATCTTCGAAGTTCTAAAGAATAGATAAGGGGCTGGGGATTTAGCTCAGTGATTAGAGTGCTTGCCTTGCAAGCACAAGGCCCTGAGTTCGATCCCCGTAACCACCAAAAAAAAAAAAAAAAAAAAAAAAAAAAAAAAAAAAAAAAAAAAAAAAAAAAAAATCACCTAAGAATAGATAACACAATACTGGTTTAAGAGAAAAATATTTATTTACATTATTTTAAATGTGAAAAAAGCATGTTTCCAGGAAACAAACAATTATAGGATAAATATGCCTGTGTACTTACATTTGCAGATAGAAACACAAGTGCATATAACATTATTAATTATAATTTGCCACTTATCAGTAATATTTTCTCATATTATTTCTTACCCAGCCTAAATTCTCTTATCCTTCATTAACATATCTTCATTCCAAGTGGTGATTAGTTTTATGTGTTAACTTGTCTGGGACAGTGGGTGTATAAATATTTGACTAAACCTTATTGTAGGTGTATCTTTGAGAGTGTTTCTGGATTGCTTCGCCATTTGGATGAGTAGACTGTGTAAGGAAGATTGTCCTTCATGATGTCCAAGTGGACTTTATCCAACTCACTGGAGGACTGAATAGGATTAATGTTTGAGCAAGGAAGAATTAATTCTTCTTATCTGATTGTCTTTGAGGTGAAATGTGTCCCAAAGCAAAAGCCATGGAATTCTTCCTCTTGAATAACTACACTACATAAAATTTGCTCCATGTTCCTACCAGTTCCACTCATCAAAATATATCATTGAAGCTTTCTTTTATTTTTTCATAATTCATGTATTAGTCAGTGTTTATTGGAGAAACATCTAATGAAAAATACACGAATATAAAAGAATTTACAAGATTGGCTTACAAAGTCAATGTCAATTGCCTCAGAGAGTCAGATGTGGAACAATGCAAAAAGTCTGCTTGTGCACTAGAGATCCAAAGGATCCAGCTGATGACCTGAAGCCCACAGAACTGTCCTGGGTGAGTACTTATTAGAATGTCACAGGATCTATGCTAAAGACTGAAGAGTTTGCTCTGGAAGCCAGGAGCCAAAGTTCAAGGTGACTGGAGCCTGTCCAAAGAAACAGAAGCAAGCCTTCCTTTTTCATTTCTCTTTGTATCCTTCTGGTGACAATCCTTCCTGAGGTGGGTCTTCCACACCCAGAACTATCCTGAGCCAATTTAGTTGCGTGTTTCTTACTCAAATTGACACAATCAGTCAACTATCATATTCATGTTCATAACACTTAAGCAAATTCTTTAGCATAATTTAGAATATATCTGAATCAAGCCTCTTTTATCTTCTTCACTTAAACAATTGTCAAAAATATTTATTTCTGCTCCATATTATTGCAAAAATGTCTGTTTTGCTCTTTCCCTACAGAATCTACTTTTAATGTGATAGAGCAACATCACCAAGATTTGCATTATTAAGCATCCTCTTTTTCAAAATTTCCAGTGGCTATTAATGACCAACTAATTAATTTGAATCAAATTTATCACAGAGAAAAAAATTGGGAAAATATGGAAATACATGTGTAAACTTTTTGAAAGCAAAAGTAAACTGAAAGAATTTGAGGGAAAGACATAAAAGGAAAACAAGTGAAATAAAACAAGAACTGAGTCTGTTATTTGGACTCATTTTCCCTCTTTTCTGATCCCAGAAATGTTGCCTAAAAAAGAGATGCTGTAGAGAGATTTTTGAATAGACTAAATATCTGAGTAAAAATCAGAGTTTGGTTTGGGAATGCTGGAATAATTTCTTGGCTTCAGTACAATAATTGATGCCTTTACTGTAGGCAATAATACAAAAGTCAAAGAAAGGAGATTTGAAGGGATTTGAAGCTTTCATTTTCTGATAAGAATAAAATTACCTGAACACATTATTCCAAAAAGGTCACCTATCAACCACAAAGATAAACATATTTCAAGGACAGATATATCATACTAGGTCTTAGTGATCATTAAATTTTTTTATAATCAATATTTTCTTCTTAATATGACTATCCAGACATAAAAGAAGACAATGTGATAAAAAATAAACAATAGAAAAATAAATCTTGATCAGGCCTACATAATTATAGTGACAGAGACATAAATAATTATGTTTGTGTGCTAAAAATATTATTTATAATTTTTGTAGCAAGAGATCTAGAAATTATAAAATAAAAGAATCAAAAGGAAATTCAGAAAATAAATTAGCGACAGCTAAGGCCAGTCTAGTCGATATAGTAAGCAGGATATTAGTAACAGCATTGATATAACCACTCAACTACAATTAATTTGGAAATATAACTTAAAATGAAGCACAACAGACAAAGGAAGAAACATGTGAAAGTATACAAATGTAAACAGATAACAGTAAGAAAATCACAGTTTTTAAATTTAGAAATTATAACATTTAGGAGAATGTTAACTAAACAAAAACAATAAACAAGTAGACCTTTATCAAAGTGACTAAAAACAGAAAATAGCAAATGTTGGGAAGAATGGGTACTTTTGATAAGAGTATAGATGGGTAAATGCCTTAGAACTCTTAACATTTCAGGATGTCAGTTTTCTAAAATTGTGCCAAAAAAAATCTGCTCTTTACTACAATTCTATATCATATTTTGTACAAAATATTACTGAATAAATTTGTAGGAATTCTGATGGGACAAAAATAAAGCACATTAGAAATAGTATAATGAAGCATTCACCCTACCAAATCCAAAGTTATTACAAACTTATAGTAGTTAAAACTGTCTTATTTTGCATTGTGAAACATATTAACTGCAGGAAGGAACAAAACAAGGAGTCCAAAATCATCTGTGTACAAATTGAAACATAATATATGAGTGCATTTATATCACAATACAGGAATTGCTAATTATTCATTCAGTTAAACTGATTCACTGTAAGAAGGACAAGACCTTAACTTACTTCACAACATATAAAATAATAAATACATAATTTAAAACTCCACTTCACAAAAAAAAAACTTTTTACCCAGAAACAAGAGGAATAAATTTAAAATATGGAAAAATTCGGCAGTATTGTAGAAAAAAAGAAGTTAAAAAAAATCATAGGAAAAGTAGAAAGTACAAGAGTAAAAAAATTATTTACAAGATACATTACAACTAACAATTGATACATGGAATATAACAGATCCCTAAAAATCAGTTAGAGAGAGGAATATCACTTAATGCACGTCAAAACTCATGTTAGTGTTTCTGGACATAATCACTGTGTTAAAGGCATGTTTAACATTTACTAGTCCTTCTGTAATATCATTTATAGTATTATTCAATAGTTGAATTGTTTATTTCATCCTATGGTGATTTAAATTTTGTTCCTTCAGAAATGCATAAAAATAGGATAAGTGGAGGTGGCAGCCGATTGCTGTATAAGTCTTTGAACAAGGGACTCATAAAATGAGTAACGCATCAATCACCCGTTATTCTATAATTTCTCAAAAGTGTCATGCCAGTTTAAAATCGTTTCCCTTTCCGCTTATTGGACTTCCATAAAAAAAGAAAATTATTATGTAAAAATTTTAGATGTAAAAACTAGAAGAACAAAGATAAATAATCCATAAATGAACTAATTGCTTGGATGCTAGTTAAGAAATGCTTTATTCTGATCATTTTCTTCTCATATCTAGCTCTACAAAGCATTTAACGTAAGTAATACATATTAACAGGTCAATATAGTGTCTGTGGTATTTGGTACCCACTTAGCATTTTTATTGAACTTCTGTGTTAACATTTCCAGAAATGGACTATTATTAATTACCAATTTAAATCCATACTTTGATAACATGATCACTATTAAATGGGTCATTTCAGCAGTAATAGCTCTTACAAAATGCAATACTTCACTTTCAGCAGATTTCAGTGTTAATAATTAAAGTGTGCATGTACCACAACCTATTTGTCATGGTAACTAGACAGCATAAGACATTAACATGATTCTGCTCTTGATGAAAGATGCCATTCCATTCCATTGCTATTTTCAAAGCATTTTGTGTCTCTTAATCTAGTCTAATTAGAGGAAAATGGTTATTTACCTGTCATGTAAAAATAATAATTTCATATCTTAACAGTAATCTGGGGAGGCATGATTGGTAAATTTGCTAGTTGGATTCTATAGGAAATACTACATATAATTTATTGTAGTCATTTCATTATTTCTGCAAAATCTACTAGCAGTAGCATCGTTAAGAATGAAGAGCATTCATCTGTGCATGTTTATGAGAGCTGAAATGTAAAACATGCATATTTTCTCGCTCCATCTCCTATTTTCCTACAACCTACCTTGTTTCCCAAGCAGACAACTAACAAAGTGGAGCAGCATGGCATGAAATAGTAGCCCTGGGATCATAGTTCTGTCTCAATTAGTACAGCTGTGGGATCTACAAAAAATTAATTTTCCTGAAACATAGTTTTCTCTTGAGTATTATGTACACTGTCATCTTCTGGCTTTAGAATTTGATCAGTTTACATTGATAAAATAAAAAGTCTAATAAAAGCTAGATGGAAGTGAAAACTTGCAACTCCAAAAAATGTGCTTTGACACTGCCTGATAAATATCACTTATTAATTGAATGTTTCCTTAATATTAGACATGCTACAGTATTACTGCATTAAACTATCTAAGAGGAGGTGAGTACAGAATAGTTTAAATTTCCTTCATGCAAAAGAATTATTTAATAAATTATATGGAAAGCACAGAAAAGCTGAGAAGAGTTGTAGGTGGTATAAATATAAGAATGGTCCATCTTCTCATGAAGTTCACACTGAATGTTTCCTATAGAGAAAGATGATTATCTAGCAAGTTCAGATGCATACCAGATAAATACATAGTTTTCCATTTGAAGTAGTGCTGTGCTATAATACACAAAAGAAAATTAGTACATATTCTAAGTTTTCAGTACTTTATTAATTTTGAAGAATGCATATTTCATGGTCTACTAAATGTATTTGAATTTATTTTTACCACATATTCATCAAGCAATCAGTAGAACTGAAATACTATGTGTTAAACCACCATGAAATTTTTAATCAGATCCCTGACAGCGTGAAACCTTGTCACTTCTGGGAACTAAAGGAAACATGTAAATGTATGCCTATTACTGGTGTGAAATGGCAGTGGCATTGATGCTAATCTGTTGTTTTGTTTTGTTTTGTTTTGCATGTGACTCCTTACCACGATCACTATAATTTTTTATAGGTACTGATTCCTCACTTATCTGTGTGTTTTGTTAGAAGCTCTTGTTAACTGTACCCAAGGGCTGGTCTTGATTAGTATAAGATTAGATTTCTCATAAATGACACTACTGGCAGTTGAGAGTGGATATTCCTTTTTCTGGGTGTGAGAGAGAACTGACTTGTGTTTTGTAGGCAGCATCCCTGATTCTCTCCACTAGATGCCTATATTGCTGTTTTATTTGAGACAACCAAATATTATCTAAAGATACTTGCAGATGCCCCTTTAAAGCAAAATCATGACCAGTGAAGAATCATTGACAAGTATATTCTAAATCTTCTTGCCAATGTATAGATCAGAAATGGGCAATTATATAAAAGATGGTTTATGGGAAGATTCCGAGAAAAAGTTCTATCGCTTCTAAGAGATCAAATTGGGAGGAATCTTTTTTTCTTTCTCTGACGACTGGAATAGCTGAATGTGGTACCTGGTACAACAGCTATCACTCTTGCAATACGATGCTGAAGTCAAAATTTTGGATGAACAGATCCTGGACTACTACGTTATCAGGCAGCTGAATCTGCTACAACTAGAACAACTAGAACCACCAATTGGACTCTTTCTAGTGCAACAGATGTTATTTACCTAAATCAACATAAAGGGGTGTTCTCTTATGCAGAAAAAAAAATGTTTAAATGTTAGAGTAAGGATATATAAAATTTAGAGTGGATTTTATGGAAATTTTCTTTATACTTTTTCTCCTTTAGTATTTTAAAGTCTTAAAAATCAATAGCAAAACTCCCTACTTTATTTTACCAGCATTTGACCGTGTGGTGTTACTGAAGTGAAAGATATACTCTTATTGTCAAGAGTCAAGGTGATTAATATGAATTTGAAAATTTTAGATCTAAGATTAAAGATTCATTCCCTTTCTCTTTCTCTCTCTCTCTACACACACACACACACACACACACACACACACACATCTAGCATTAATAGTTATATACATTGTAGTATTATGATAGAAATGATTTTTACTTTTCCCACAGCTTTGAATTTCTTTCCCAAATGACAGCTATTTTTAGTCTGACTTCAAGGTTCGTAACTTACTTTTCTGGATTAGTTCTACCACATATTGTTGAAATTTAGATACATCACAAGCCAGTCTACCGTAGCAACATGAATCAGAGTTCTTCATGGTCTCTAAGCTTAAAAAACGAATTTTGAGGAAGAAGAAATTCCCTTGTCTATTCAGTAAATTCTGACCTTTAACTTAAAAGAAGTACTGTCCTCCAGACGATATTTTTCATCTTCTTTATCCCAACTGAATACAGAGAAACAACACTTTTTTCCTGTTTCTACAGAAGACTAACAATTTTATTTAAAATACTTTGTTGCGTTATCTCAATAACTTATTCCTCTTTAACAAGATCCTGATTGACCACCTGACTGATGCAGGAGTCTAACATCAAGTTTTAGGACTGGCAATCCAGATGCACAGTGCCTTTGTTTCTGCCTCATCTTCATTAAATGTGTTTGTGATAAATAATTATTATTTATTCATTATTAAGATTTTCTTGACAATCTCTTATTAAAAATAAGCATTTTTAAGAATTAGTGTGAATATACAGATTTAAAATCGCTGTTGTACTAAACAGCTGTTTGTTCTGATCCTACATCTCATCTTTCTGAAGTACATCTGTTAGTGCCCTAAAAACTAACAAAAAGATTTGACACACTGGAGCTTTGTGCAATAATGATTTTAATATTTTGCTATCTCTCCCATCTTTGATAACCTCACCTCTTTTCTATACAGTATATATTATGGTCAGGAATGACAATAACACCCTTCCGAAAACCACAGATTTCTTTGTCCTAGCCCATTTTGTCATACTTGGTTGGCAATCCAATCTTACATCTAAATTACGCTTGTCTCACTCTGAAGTTTAATCTAAATAGAGGTAAAGATGATCTCCCTATCTATTCTATTTAATAGCAACACTGTGACCCTCAAGTGAACACTGGATACTGCCCACTTACTTGTTTGCAGTCCTAGACCCCATTTCTGCTGGATTTAAAAACATCATTTCATGTTCTTTGCTCTTTAAACTTCTGCCACCTTTCCCTCGACCCTGTTCTATGTTGCCAGCCATTTCCTACTTATCCAAGGAAATAAAATAGAAGGTTCTAAAAGATGCCCACTACCACTTCCGTGTATCATCAAACATCGGCCCTTCACCTTTTTCAAATCGTTCATTTCAGCAGAGTGCCGAGGCTCACACCTGTGATCACAGCTATTCAGAAGTCTGAGACAGGAGGATAGTAGGTTCGAGGTCAGCCTGAGAAATTTAGCAAAAGCATGTCTTTAAACGAAATAAACAGGGCTGGGAATGTAGATCAGTATGAAGGCTCCGGGTTCAATTTCTCCCGAACCAAGGGGAAAAAGTTCATTTCACATTTCTCTACACCTGAGTTCACTGGAAATGGAGACTTTCAGGTGATCAGTCCCAAAACCTTGCAGTCATTCTTGAGTAGTCTTCATCTCTAACACTGCATTGCTTTCTTCGGGATATCCTGTTGCCTGCAGTTTTAAAACTCCTGAAGAATCTGGAGTCTCTCTCTCTCTCTCTCTCTCTCTCTCTCTCTCTCTCTCGCGCGCGCGCGCGCGCGTGTGTGTGTGTGTGTGTGTGTATCCATGCGTGCGTGCGTGCGTGTGGTGCGGGGGATTAAACCCAGGGCCTTCCCACTGACCTCCCATCTCCAGACCTTTGTTTTCTTTTATTTTTACTTTGTAACAGGGTCTCACTATGTTGCTAAATTGCCCATGCAGACCTGAAACTTGCAATCCTCCAGCCTCACCCCGGCCCCCAACTGTGGGGACTGCAAATGTGCAGCGATAACTAGTTATTATTCCCTCTCCTGCCAGTTCATTTCTGCCCTTTGTTACGGAATTAACGGATAGTCTAGTGAGGCTCTCGTGCTACTTCCTCCTTCTAACAGTTGTGTCCTCGACTCTGCTGCCGTACATCCTCTTTTTAAAGCTTTCTTAAACATAATTTGTTTCTATTAATTTATTCCTATAATCTCAATCCTTCCTTTTGATATATGAAATGTCTTTTTCGGTTTGGTTTTCTTTTCTTTTTCTTTTTTTTTTTTTTTTTTTTTTTTTTTTTTTTTTTTTTTTTTTTTTTTTTTTTTTTTTTTTTTTTTTTTTTTTTTTCTTTCAGGCAGCTCTTTCACTAAACTGTTTAGTGTTTCTTCATGAGAGTTTTTCTATATTAATTGCTCTAGCTATAATCCCACTGCACACATTCCTGGGGAGAAATATTTTATTACATGTTCACAATTTTGCAGAATTCCAGGAAAGTTTATTATTAATAGTATTTTATTTTCCAAATTGTCTATCAGATCACACATGTATACTTAATCTTAATTTCATTTTAACAACAAATATCAAACTATTCGTCAATTATTAAATATTTACCGAATACTATTGTGCACCAGTATTGCGCTAGAATATGGTGGGAATAGGTTGGTGTACAATATAGTATTTCTAACCTCAAGAATAGCTGTATGATAGATAATCCTAATAGCCACAGTAGGTTATATAGTAACTATTAAGTTTCATGTATTTCAGTGGAAGTAATGAAATAGAGTATTATGAAAGACTGTTTTTAAAAAGATCCCTTTAGAATTCCACATGGAAGAATAAATAGGACCTTATTAGGCACATAGTGGAGAAAAAGAAGGAAGGGCATTATGGATAGGCAGCAAACAAATGGCACTCTATCGAACAAATGACAGACTATGAAAGGAGTTGGTGGGGGATAAGATGTGACAGGCAGGTATGCTATCTCTTATCTTTTCTCTAACAGCATTTCAGCACTGAAGAGCATAATGCAAAGTTCTCATTCAGGGTGTTCTATCTAATTCCTTCATTGTTTTCAGAGATAATAGCCTGCATTTCTTCTCTGTGACCATTTTCTGTTATCTATTACATGTTGTATTTATTTATTTCAGTCCAACACAGCAGTGTTCTGCATTCACAATGAAATACAAGGCCCTTCCCATAATCTTTACTGTTAATGCTCATAATTAGTCACTTTCTTCTTAATGGATTCACTAAGAACTAGCACTTTAATCACTGCAAAAGAAGTGCCTACAAATAGCCCCAAGCAAAAGGGAAAAGTTTCAAGCCACTGTCATTTTAATTAATGGAGGAGACACAAGGGAAATACAGCCCTTTTAAGTTATGGGCAACGTGTTCCTCATATTTCACTCTTTTTATTAACGTTAATTCAATAAACAGTAATGACTAAGCTTTACATTTATATCATATCATAGTTGCATTATATGTTATGTGATATTATTCTAGAATACATGAAAAACAATCACATAGTCTCTGAGAGAATGAAACTACCATTTATCTCAACAAAATAAATCTCTCAAAGGAAAAATTGTATCTTATAGCTTGTTTTTAATTCTTATTCTGCATCCTCTGGAATGTAAGATTCCAATAAACATCATCCTCCTTACAAAACATAAACTAATGTTAGAAACTGGAGCAAGATTATACAATGCTAGTCAGAATAGACCCAAAGACTAAGTTCCAAGTCAGACTACATCTCTAATTTTCTAGAAAACTCCTTCCTCTGTTCAGTGAAATAATCTGGTAGAATTTATGTCAGACACTGCAAATTAGCATTTTTAAAACAGGTAGGACACATTCTGTCTATATCCAAAATATAGCATCAGTTATTGTTTCTTTATAAATGAATTAAATTTTAGCACATTTTCTTTGAAATGCACATTTTGATATGCCATGGTATGTACTTTATTTTTGTACATCTCTATTACTTTTAAAACAAATATCACTGGAATCACACCCAGGTCTTTGTCAAAAATATATATTTTGATAAGAACGTGTTGATGTAAATCTAGTTATATGAAAGAAAAGACTTACAAAAGATTAACAGATGCAAAAGCCATTTGTATACTTAATTCATTTCTTAAAGAAATGTCATTTTTCAAATGTTTAGTAATAAGTCCTACATGTTTAATGAAGTGGTTTGATTTGGATTAGCCAAGCAGAGTTTACATTTGGTTTATTTTATAAAAGACACTTTTGTTTCACCTACTACGTATTCTCAGAAGTTTTTCACCAATGTGAATACCCAAAATCATGAGATTTTTCATGGTATATTTCATTTTTTTCACATTTCTAGATTCTTCTTTCACAATTACATTAGTTTGATGTGCTCTCTTTGAAAATTGTATTAAAAAATTGGTAAACCAAAGGACTGATGAAAAATGCCATTGAGCAATGACATGCATATTTCTATAGAGTCTCATAAACAGCATTAAATATTTCATTAGAAACTTTAATTGAATGACATTTTAAAATTATATATACAAGGATCAGAAAACTGTTTCAAAATATATTTCTCTCTGTATACCTATTTTTATCTATATATCTGTAGAACTATCTATCCACCATCTATCATCATCTTCTCTTTTAGAGTAATGCAGAGTTCAAATTTACTTACAAGATATACAAACAAATTAGAAATATTTTGACATGAAAGAACACACAGTTGTATAATCAACATTCTTTGTTCTTTAATTCAATTTACTGAAATGCGGTTGCCTGCTACGTTTAAAATGTTTGTTTGTTTTCATTCGTGTTGTCATTTAAAGCACATCATAAAGCAAAAAACTAAAAGCAAAAGAAACAAAGCGCTGGCTGTAGTAGTGCACCTCGCAACACTTATGTGTTAGTTTATTTTGCCTAATATTTGATTGTGTGAAATGACACATCTGTACTTTTTTCTTTTCTTTTTCTCTTTTCCTATTTTTTTTTTTTTACCCTTATTCCTTTAGGAGCCAGTAAATGAGACCAGTAAAGATCATCTGGTAATCTGATTCAACTGATTGATAGAAATTATCACAACCTCAAATTGGCCTCTTCCTTACATGACAGGAGTATTTTCTCTTTGTGTCAGGCCTGTGAATTGAGCTTCCATAATCAGCACAGGGACATCTTCTTGTCATACTATGAATATTAACTGCACCTTATAGTTTCCTTTTATATCGCATAGGCATAGAAACATCAGAGTATAATTATTTGTTGGGCGTGACTACTAAAATACTAATCCCTGATTTATTCTTGCACCAGATCAATGGTATGGAACTAGTTTATACACCTGTGTTTGCTTCTTTGCTTCGTGTATATTCACTCGTGGAGTTTTAGACACTTGTTCACGTATACATACAACCATATGTAAACTACATGTTCTTTAAAATCAAGTATACGTAGGAGAAAACACAGTTGTATTTGAAATAATGCATACATTTTTTAGCTCACTAACTCACTGAATGCTTGGGTCTTCTTTGGAATGAAATATACATCATATTTTTCAGAGTTTCATAAAATTAGTAACTTTTCACAATTGGGATAATTGGACAAAATTAATTCTCTCTTTAAATAGCAAGGCAATTTTTTCATTTCTAAAAGTGGACCTGTAGTTGCTTATAGTGTTTTCTGTAACACAGTTTGTATTTTCTAAAAATAGAGAAAATTGGAATTTAAACATGATTCTAGATCATAAAATGATTCCTGCTGTTTAAAATGAAGGTTTTTACTACATCCATAATAAATCTTTTTTTTTTTTTAACCTAAGCTTACAGTCTCAAATGCAAAACAATGAATAACTAATACATTCTGAGACTTTTATCTCTTGTGTGGACTTTCAGAATGTATTGACTTTTCTCCAGGGCTGATTAGAAATAATTTTCAATTAAATTTCTTTAAAAGAATTAATTTGGAATCAAATTTTTCTTACAAAACATTTCCTCTGAAGTTGTTTAGCATTAAAATATCCATGTCTCTTTATAGATACATGAAAATATTTTGAATTTTAATCAGACTTAACACAATTATTAAGGGATATTTTGATCATCTAAAAATCCATGGAGTAAGTGCCTATGTTTTGTTGTATAATAAAATAAATTCATGTACTCTAAGTGCAATTGCATATCAAATTGAAATTGATTTTTTTTATAAGTAGACAAATAATGTCACATACAGTATTATTTGTTTGGGTCTTTTTACTACCTTATTATAACATTGTTAATAAAAGTTTAGCATAAACTGATTATATGCTACCTTGAAATATAAACCATACTTTAGAGAATCACAAAGTAGAATTAAGAAATAATTTCTCAAAATAATGTTTAAAATATTATTAATTTCAGGATATATACAGCGAGAGAGAGAGGAGAGTCTGAAAATCAGTTATGCAACATATGGTTACTTTATACCTGACCTCTTACACATTCAAGAATTTTGTTACTAAATAATATATAAAATATACAATTCAAATGGATTTAACTTGCCAAGAAAATAATAAAATATCTTATATCCCTGATTTATTCTTCCACCAATTATCCAATTAACACCTATCAGCAGCACTCCTCATCGCAAACTGCACGTCAATATTGTCTGATGAGGAGGACATCAATACATATCTTGGTGGATCATTTTGTTCTTTCTTTGTTTCTAGGTCTTTTCTACACTCTTTTTCACAGTCAAGATCTTTCCCTTGGACCAGGCATTTCCACTTGATCCTCTGTAATTCCTTTCCTACTAATGGGAATTGGAAGTCTTCTTTAAATATTGAAGAAGGAAAGGATATCTAGGGATTATGTAGTTCACTGGCCAAGTAATTGATATGCATGTACCCAGGCTCTTGACTCCCCAGGTTATTTTCTCTTTGACAACCTTAGCAACTATATTTATTCTTAAGGCTTATGAGACTTTTTAAAAATAGTAAGATTTGTTTCCCAACATTAATCATTCAGTTTGTGATGAGCAAATATGTGCACGGGCCACTATATTTGCTGGTTCATTGATGCATTTTTGTCAGTAGTGCTAGACACCTTATTTCAGTGCAGGCTTTTAAATATTAGTATGTTTTATTTAGTACATTATTTACTATAGTATGTCACAATTCATTTCTTCAATAAGGATGTAAAGGCTTCCTGTAAGCTCTGGTTGAAAACTGACTTACCAGCAGGGTTTCTAAGTATTTCCATTAGTGGAGTTCTAGAATAAAATATGTGGAGAATGATGGAATGTATTAACATTGTAAAACAACAAATAGAATATGAATGGGGAAAACTTTCACGTTTGAGAAATAATTAAAAGTCTCAGGCAGCATGCTTCAATGTGTTTGAATAAAATTACACTTCATAAAAGCATTCCCATATTCTTTATCTAATTTAAGAATAAGATTTTAAATTCAATAAATCAAAAAAAAAAATGACAGTATTTTGAGACCATTAATTTGTGTATTCAAAGTGATGGCTTTGATGTGCTATATATGTTAGTGAACAACAAAGTAAAACACTTAATTCTTGAAATTTATATTTCAACCATAGTAGACAGGCAATAATTATAAGAAATAAGTTGGGTTTGGGGATTTAGGTCAGTGGTAGAGTGCTTGTTTTGCAAGCACAAGGCCTGGAGTTTGATCCCCAGCACCTCCCCACAAAGTATTAAGTTATACTCTATTAAGTAGTCATAGATACAAAGGAAAAAAAATAAAGAAAATTGCCTTAGGTAAGGCAATAAGTAGAATTTAGAAAAATGTTATATAAAAACCAGCTAAAAATAAATATATGTATGAGTACACTAAGCATAAGCCTGAACTGCCTTGCTTTTATTCATTTTCCTAATAGGTTGATCTATTTTTCCTTCTGTCTTGAAAGATATCTTCATAAATTTATTTTCCTCTTTGTAATCCTTTATTTATACCCCATATATTGTTTATGCAAGAACTTTATTTTTAATTAAGTACACTCATTTACCCCCAGCATTCATCTTAGACTTATATCTCCCTAAAATTGAAGAACATTAACCAAAATTTGCGACTTGAGTGAGTATGCCTCCCATTTACTCCCTTCTGTATTCTTTTCTAATACATTATTTCCCTACCTCTCAGTATTTTTACAATCTCCATTGGCTATTAAAATTTACACATGCCAATATAGAACTCCTTTGAGATATCCATTCTCTATAAAAATTTGGAGAATCTCCATATACCAAAGACTAACATAAATAATGGACTTTTTTTCTGTCTGTATCTCTTGCATAAATGAAAATGTCATTTCAAGTTTTGTTTGGAAGATGCTTATTCATGTAATGATAATTTTTGTAATGTATATGATATTTTCTGTTATTAATCTAGCTATTTTAAGTGTTAGTGGTAGAGAATGAAACATTTCATAAACCCAGATATATGGTATTGAAAAAAAAGTGGTAAATTTCTGGTACTTTCTAGAAAATCCATTTTTATGACTGCAAAAATTTGAGATTGGCCTTGATGTATAAAGGGTTAGTATGGATTTATATGCCACAGCCAAAGGACAACTAATGGAAGACAACAGAATGAATATTAGTGTGGTAGACTGATATGGTCAATTTGAGCAGGAACCCCCAGCTGGACTGAGTTGGTGTGGTTCTGTGTGTAGCAGATTCTCCTAAAGATTATGGCCAACACAACACAGAGGAAAATGGGAGCAGAAGATAGGAGCCGACTGTTTCCCAGGAGAAGCTCTGTTGTGGCTGGTTCTCCTAAGGAAACTCGGCTGTTTTCATTGCAGGAGGAGGTCGGGGCCTTGTTGTCTTCTGGGGATGGCTGCTGTTCACTGCAGGGGAGTGCTGGTCTTCATCTCTGTTGTGAGGATCATAACCTGGCTCCAGTATAGATTTCTTCAGCCTTTTAGTACAGACACAGACGTACATGGGACATTGCTATGGGCTCCCAGCCCTTGATTGGATCTTTCAGGTCTCCAGTGCATAGACAAAGGTTCTGCACCCTTTCTGCGTTTGGCTTGTGTGTGTGTGTGAATGCTGTAACTTGGACTTGTCCTGTATTAAATCTGCTCTCTTGCAAACCACTGACTCTAAAAAAAGTAACTAATACAATCAGAAGTATGTTTCACTTCCATTTAGTTTCCTTTTACTCACATTTATTTATTTTTAAATAAAAGAAAGATTGTACTGGCACTTAATCAATAATTAATTGTTAAAAGGCCTAATTAAAACAGTTTAGGAATTTTGATCTATGCTGTAGAAAACCTAAAGTCTTAGAGGAGAATTAAAATCTGCCAACTGGTAAATTTTATATTATCTAAAGTTTCCGATTACAGATCTACTAATTGCATAAGGAAATGGTGACAGGCAACAACCTTCTACATCATTCTATTCGTATTGCATTTTCCACAAAATTAATTTATAAATATTGTATTTGGCTGCATAAAAATAGTAGAAATTTTATCTAATTGTAAGAATAATTCAAGAATTATAAAGTTATTTTAAAGAAACAATACCAGTAAGCCACTGTTATTAAAAACTATGCTAAAATTAATAGAATACATTTCATATTAATTAAATCATCTAATCCCCAAAACTCCTTGATTTGGTAATACTCTTATCCCACGTTTTACTGAGGTTCAACGAGATCAGGAAAAGCTACCAGCTTCAAATATTTGGATAAATAATTGAACCCGAAGTACTGACTGTAATGTTTTCCTTAATTCAACTATGTAGGAATTATGCCTATTATCAATTTATTACCAATTATATTAAACATCAGACTCATTATTTTAAGTTAAAACTTTAAATTGATATTCTAGATTTTACTTAAATCTTTAAAACTCTCTCTCTTCTGTTGATCAAGTCTATAAAAAGATAGTTGGCTCACATTCAATATAAGATAAATATTTAAAAGCCTTCAAAGATATGTTAGCTAGAAATAAAAGTAACAACAAAAATAAAATGATATACCATACACTGAGAGGGATATCTTGTGACTGGATTGTGTACTATGAAACAGAATTTTTAAAAGTAAAAATAAAATTATTGCCATGAGGGGCTGGGGATTTAGCCCAGTGGTCAGAGTGCTTGCCTTGCAAGCATGAGGCCCTGAGTTTGATTCCCAGTACAAAAAAAAAAAAAAAAAAAAAAAAATTATTGCCATGCAGCTGAAGGTGTACACACCTTTAATCCCAGCACACTTTGAATCTGAGGCTGGAGGGTCACAAGTTTAATTTCAGTTTAGTGTGTGTTGAGGGAAATGGGTCTACTTTAATCTGCAGTATGTGGATGGCCAGTTTTCCCAACACCATTTTTTAAAGAGGCTGTCTTTTCTCTAATGAAAGAGCTTGACAGATTCGTCCAAGATAATACAGCTGAATGTGCCTGGAGTCTTTTCTGCATCTTCTATTCTTTTACGCTGACATACATCTTTCTTTTTTTTTTTTTTCCTTTTTTAAAAATTTTAATCACTGTAGCTTTGTAGTATAATTTGAAATCCAGGATCGTGATGGCCTCTACTTTGGCCTTGTTGCCCAGAATTGCTTTTGCTATTCTTGATCTTTTCTGGTTCCATATTAATTTTAGGATTACTTTCTCCAGTTTGGTAAAGAACACTGTTGGTATTTTTGTTTATATTGCATTAATCTATATAACCATTTTGGAAGTATGGCCAATTTTACTATATTGGTTCTGCCTATGCAGGAGGAGGGTATACCTTGCCATTTTCTGATCTCCTCTTTGATCTCTTTTTTCAGAGTAGTATAATTTTCATTGTAGAGATATTTCACTTCCTTGGTTAATTCATAAGTATTTCCTTTTCTTGATGCTATTATGAATGGTATTGTTTCCTTATTTTCACTCTTGGTGAGTTTGTTACTAGTGTACAGGAATGCTATTGATTTTTGATTGTTGATTTTATATCTTGCTATGCTACTGAATTTGGTTTAATCCTAGGAGTCTTTTGATGGAGTTTCTGCATTTCCTCTATGTAGAAGATCATGTTATCAGCAAATAATGATAATTTAGCTGCTTTCTTTCCTATCCATATCTCTTTTATTTCTTTTTCTTATGTAATTGCTCTAGCTAATGTTTGAGAACAGTGATTGTACAGAAGGGGTAGGAGCAAACATCCTTACCTTATTCCTGATTTTAGAAGGAAAACTTTCAGCTTCTTTCTATTTAGTGTGATGTTGGCTGTTGGTTTGTCACAGATGACTTTTGTCAGACTGAGATAAATACCTTCTATTTTTCTTTTCTTCAGTTTTTTTTAATCATGAATCCTTTTTTATCAAATGCTTTTTATGCATTTATTGAGATGATCTTGTGTTTTGGGTCCTTGCTTCTGTTTATGTGGTATATGACATTTAATGATTTGCATATGTTTAAGCATCCATGTAACCATGAAATGAATCCTATTTAGTCAATATTTTTTTATGATTTTCTGAATTCTATTTGCCAGTATCATATTAAGGATTTTTGCATCTATGTCCATTAAGGAGATTGGAGTCTAATTCTCTTTCTTGGTTAGGTTCTTTTCTGGTTTTGGAATATCACACAACAGTGATGTATGCGCATCCTTTCTTACGACAGTACAATTCATAATAGGTAACTCTTAGAAACAGCCAGTATATGCATCAGCAGAAGACTCAATAAAGACAATGGGGTGTATAAATATACAAGGAGTACTGCTCTACCATAAAGAATTCTAAAGTTGAGTCATTTGTATGAAAGTGGATCCACCTTCTGACCATAATGCTAAGTGAAATAAATAAGATATACAATCTTGAATATTGCATAAAAATCTCAGCATATAAAGTGCAAAATAAAAGATATACAGTAGAAAGAGAGAGAGAGAGAGACAGGAAACAAGAGCTATTGTAATACAACATGAGCAGTGTATCTTGATTAAGTATAGTTATCCCATGTGTTTTATATATTTTTGGCCTATTATTCTATCTGTTAATCTATATAAATGATAATTAGCTTATGAAGGCTTATAAATAAATAAGTCTGATCCTGGCAAAATAAAAGAAGGTGGAGAGAAGAGGAAAAAAGGCAGTGAGATGTGTACAGGTACTAATTTCCTATAATGAAGATAATCATTATGTACTGCAAGCAAGTACTAATGAATATTTTTAAAACTCTAGTTTGAGCTCACCTTGGGTGACTTAGAGACTTGTCAAGACCCTGTTTCAAAAACTAACATATAAATAAATACTATAACGGTCTAGGGATAGAGCTGAGTGTGAATGCTCCCAGTTCAATCCTCAATATGGGAAAAATAGACAAGAAAATCAAAACCAATTGTTAGTATATGTTCCACCAACAGCAGAATGGATAAAGAAAATGTGGGTTTTTTTAATACAATGGAGTACTACTCTGCCATAAAGAATGATAAGCTTGAGGTATTCCTAGGTAAATGGATGCATCTTGAGACCATACTCCTAAGTGAAATAAATCGGACACATGTGTTTAAATACCGCATAGTTTCTCTGGTGTGAGAAAGTGAAATGTAAATAAAGACTAAAATGTATTACATTGGGAAAGGGAAGAAAATGACTAAATGGGAAAGGGAACAAGGGAGGGAGAAAGGAACAGAGGGACAAGAGAAATAAGAAATGGAAGGAAAATATGGAAACAAAACTTTTGTAAATAGGGAGGGAGGGGGTGAGGGGAGGGGAATGGGAAAAAAAAAGAAGCAACAAGATATATCATGTACAGGTACAAATCCCCTATGGTAAATGTTATCACTATGTACATCTAAAATGTACCAGTAAAATAAAATTTAAAAAAATGAAAATATGGCTACTCAAAAAGTATGATGGAAACAAATTATTTTAAGTCCTTTTTCTAGTGTACATATTGACAGCATATAAAATCATGATTTCAAAGTTCTTACCAAAAAGTTAAGCATTTGCTTTCACTCATCAGCTATTTCCCTGCATGAACTGAAGGTATGAACGAGGACAGAAAAAATAAAAAATATGTAATACAATGGAAAAAATTCAACAATCAATGTATGGAAAAATGTAAATTACTTCAAAAATTACAAAACTTAAGTCTTGCTCGGATTTCCTATAAAAATAAATGTCAGATATCAAGAATACAATTTTAAGGCCTGAGGTTGTGGCTCAGTGTTAGAATTTTGGCCTCATGCATGAGGTCCTGGATTCAATTCCTAATGTTTCAGATTAAAAATAAAATATAATAAAAGATGAATATAGTGAGAGCTGAACATTTCATCCATTGTCTAACTCTTATTAAGAAGATATAAATCTATTATAAAATATGTGAGGGATCATAAAGCAATATCTGAGATGATTAATAACGAGGACTTCCCCTTAGCCTTGTTTTTGAAGAAAGTAGTACTTTTAGAAAGAGCCAAATTTTAAAATTTAATTGGCATGAAGATGTAAGAACACCGATGTTCTCTAGCATAATGGTTCGGGGGGGGAGCAAAAAACATAAGAAAATATATGTCATGTCATGTATCCACTTCCCATTAAATCTGATGTTAGTTCTGATTTTTCTTTTATGTGGCTTACGAGGCTGAGGAACTTTCCTTTTATTCCAAGTTTACTCGGAGATTTTATCAGTAATGGATACTGGATTTTCTCAACTGTTTCCTGGTATCAAGATTATTTCATTATTTTTCTATTTTAGTCTGTTATTGTCCAGATAGACCTTGTTACATTGAAAAAACTTGATTTTCCAGATAAAGAATATAGAGTTAAAAGATCATTCATCAATTGAGTGTGCTATCACATCTGAAGATCAGGTTCGGGACAATATTGTTCCAAAAACCTCCCCTTATATCCAAAATCTTGTGTGCTTACCTGATTGTTGTGAATGCAGTTTTAGTAGTTTCTTTATCTTTCTTATGAGAGAATAGCAGTTTCTCAAATATGCCATAATAGTTCTCAACTCCACTTATTACTAGGGTTCAATTTCTGAATCACACACTTGAGTTAAAAGACAAATGGTGTTAATTTTATAATGATTAAGAATTCAGGGGTTATTAATTACAATTTTTATTGTAACTCTCAATGTCATAGAGGACTCTGGCCCAATAATGTCTTGTACTACTTTAGTAGAACTATTTTCTCGTATAAATTGTAACACATATATTAGCCTATTATGTGTAGTTTTCCCTTGGAAAATACATGTTTACTGTATATTTAAAAATAAGAATTAAACATTGACATAATGCCTGTATTTCTGTAAATCTGTTGGATTGGTTAAAAAAGAATAGGAAAACATCCTTCTCCATAAAATAATATTTAAGTTTAGGAAGGACAAATTAAACTTTTACAAAAGAAAATTTCACAGGAAATATACTGTTTCATCTACTTATTTATAACTGATAACAAGTTACATGCACAGATTGCTGCAACTTGTTGGTCCTTTTTCTAATAACGTTGATATTTTTTCCTTCATGGGAACTCTTAGAAGTTTTCTAGAATTTGTAAAACACAGATTAAAAACACTTCAGGAAATTTTTTCAGATGTACTCAATGTTTATCTAACGTAATATTTTTCCCGATGACAATGGTTTTTGGTGGTCGCCATCCCAGTTATATTTTCATTTTAATGAAAGATTTTGCTGAGACAATATGAGGAAATAAAATCATTTGAAGTTGAGTTTCAAGGTGTTTCTATAAAAATTCTATATGATAAATCATTTTATTCACACCCAGCAAGTGATTATTAATAATACAAATAGTACATGTATGGGTGGCAATGACAAACATTTTGAATCAGATTGTTTTTGTTACTAAACGCTGAGATATTAAAATTTTTATTGTGTAAAAGATGCATAATCATTTAAACAGCAAAATGATCATGTTCTGTTTAGATGTTTTAGTTTTAAAACTGTAATATACTTTGCACTCTTATCATCGAATTTGAGGAATAAACAGCATGTAGTTAACAAGGCCAGCGTCTTCTCATACATATTATCTACTAAAGTAAACAGAAAATATTAGATACATATAACAAGTTCCCATTATTCACAGCTACTCATGCAGATGTGACATTAGTCCGTGCGCAAAAGCTGATGCGACAATCTGTGAATATGCAAAAATTTCTGTGGTGATAATTTTTACTCTTTATGGCAGTGTCTAAAATGATCTTTTTATTTTACTGCCTAGAGACATTAAAGTCTTAATTATTTCATAGAAACTTGAAAATTTAGAGTACATTATTAAGTAATTTCAAATAAATACTAGAAACATTATTTTCCAAATATATTACTGTAACTTTGGTTTCCGAAGGGCTGCAGGTAAGTTCTCCTGAAAGTGATATTTTTATATGCTCCTGACTTTCCTGCAGCTGGGGGCGTCAGTATGCAATCATGTATTTTATAGCCTAAAAATATCTCCAAAAGACAATGCACTGTTTGTTATATTTTCACTAGTACTTCACCTCCGTTTACAAAAAAAAAAAAAAGATGATGAAACTGAAACGCAAGAAGAGTCACTATTCTAATACTTCTATATTAGTTGTTAAATAATTTCCAAACAAAATCTTTGAGTAGTCCACAAAAGTTTTGTTAGTATTAGAAGTTATAAACTAAAAGTATAGTTTTTAGTTTGTATTAGGCAAAAAAAAAAAGTTCATTTCATAGGCTACTAATACTCTACTTTTCAAAAGTTCAGTTACTTGCACCTTAACGATTATTAATGGTCATTAAGTGAATGCTAATATTCAAAATTTAAGACACTGTTACTAATTCTTACATAGATTCAAATTAAAATTAAGATATTTTTCTCAAGTACCTGGCTACTACATGAATTTTGGCACTACTGAGAAGCTGCAAATACCTACACACAAAATGTATGCAGCATCTGGGTGAAATTTCTTTAAACTGACTCTTTAGGATGAGTCTCTCAGTTCTCTTGAGTTATGCATAGTTTATGATTTTGTTATACACAGGAAAGAAATTTATTAGAAAGCTTTTGGATAGATCATACAATCATCAGACAGCATAGGTAACCAGACACAAAAAAGAAAAGAACCAAGATATTTCTGGTTAAAGATAAGAAATACTTGGTTAAGCAAAATGTTTCCAATTTTTTTTTGTTTTTATGTTCTCATAATTTCATAACCAATAGATCTTCTCCTACTTGTAGAAATAGGCTTTTTTTATGCTAAACTTTCTTCGAACAGAATAAATTAAATATTTTCTGCCCTTTCTTGTATTCATCCTAACCATGTGACTGTATTACTGCTAATTACGTATCAACAGAAGTAACATAAAGGACAGTTTGGAAAATTTCTTAAAAGTGGGGTACCTCAGGTGTCTAGTATGTATTTGTTGGTATTCTGCCTTTTTGTTTTTTGGACTTCTGTGTGGAATACAGGTGGAATGTGTGCAGCTCTCCCCCTTACCCTGCATTACCCTTGATTGTTGAAGACATACACACATACTGAAGCAGGAAGAGCAGGGAAAAGCTCTGATTTCTGGGCTTTCTGGAGCCATCTTTCCATACACACTCTCTACCTCTAAGCTTTTTCCATTTGCAAGACAAGTATTAAAGTCTCTAGGGTTCTCTTTGTTCAGGTATTCTCATGTGCATGTGCATTTTAAACTATGTCCTAGTCAGGATCCAAAACGCCAAAAGATAGAGTCTAATTGTTAAACCCTTTGCAAGCGTCCACCCTTCATCTTGCATTATATAGAGTTCCTTTTTTGACATTCCCACTTAAACTGAACATGACCAGGGTGAAATAATACTTTGGGAAAGTAGGTAATGTTAGTATGCTTTTAAAAATATTTTAAAAGTATAAAAGTATTTCTTGGATCAAATATCATTCCAGATATCTCTTGTCCAGAAAAGTTTACTTTTTTTTAGTGGGTGGGGGTGCTGGGGATTGAACTCAGGGCTTTGTGCTTACAGGCAAGTTTTCTACCACTTGAGCTAAATCGCCAGCCCTCAGAAAAGCTTAATTATAAGATGACATTTTTATGTTATCCACAAGATGTTTTTAAATGGAAGAAATCAGAGAGGACACCTCTCACGTAGTTTGATTTCCTAAATGATCTGCAGTGAGGTGAGTTAGACAGCAACTCATATGATCCGATGTTGTTTAAAATGAAACTAATTTCACCCCAGTTCGAATACTTTCCAAGTAGTTATATTCTAGGTAAAGTATTTAATATAATCCTCTTGAACCCTTAACTTAATCTCTAGAAATATGTTAGTATAAGAGTTGCTACAAAGACTAAACAATATGATATGTGGTTATCAGTTAGATTAATTCTTTGCAAGTAAAAGAATCTGCTTCTGCAAGTTTAAGCCAAAATTGTGTTTACTATATATCAGACAAATCACAGAAATTCCTAGAGGACAAGAGACGTCCATCCAAAGACTGCATATTGTAAAGACAAATAGACAAATTCAAATTTAAAGTTAGATTCTGACTGTGTTCACAATAACAGAAGACATTAACTCTATTCACCATGTTGTTCAAGTAATTTCATTAAATGTTTTCTCCTGTCTGATTGATATTTCCTATCCATGGAATGTACCAAAAAGTAGAAGTGTCTTCTTCGCAAAAATTATAATTATGTTGTAGTATATGTGCAAATTACCTAAATTCACTTATTCTACAATGTTTACGTAATTTACAACAATTGATCTTACACATAAATTTTATCTCTCAATTTAGAAATAAATAAATAAATTTAGAACTTGATAAAAATAAGACATCTCCCCCTCCACTTTTCTTAAAGCATTTACCTCAGGAAATGTTGCTTAAGTACTTTCTCTTCTCTTTGGAATGCATGCAATTCTCTTTTTAAAAAAAATACAAAGTCTCAAAACCATGGAAATTATCTCTTTGAACTTTAAACATCAAGAAAGAAAGTGTGTATTTCCTAGTCTCTGTAGGAAGAAAAGAGCTTAACTCCAAAGGGATCCTTGCTCCAAGTTGAAAAACTACCCCTTGCTAATGAAATATGATCACTTCCCACCTCTGCCCCATAAAGCCATTTAACTAATGTAAATGGATGCTCCAATTACCAGGTGGACCTAGATGGACTGTGTGGGATAGAATGTGCTGTTATGGCCTCTTATATCAGGACCAAATACAGTTGATCTTGACGACATGGATGTAAGAGGTTTATTTGTTTGGTTCTATAACCAGACCAGATTTTTTTCTCACATTTGCGATCCATTAGCAGATTACCTGTGATATGCATTGCATTCTGGTCTAAGATTTACTTAATGAAACTTTATAGAGAAGTTTTCTGGATTAGAGAAACATTTTATTTTACACTATGTTTCTATAGAAATTGACAGAGATAATTCCATAGAGCACAAATGAACATATTAGGGGGCCAGTGTCGGAAGAGGAGAGTCTTCAGTGTGCAGCAATGAAGCAGGCTAAGTCTGCTGCATCTTCCAGCAGTAGCATTGAAGAGGAAGGATGACTTTCCACCATGTTTCACCAGGCCTGCGAGAGGGGGACTCGGCTACACATTTTCCCGTGATATTTTACTCTCATCCCAGACAGGTGTTTCAACTGCTAAAATTTGGGTTACTTTATTGAGTTTTAGCTGAAAGAATAAATTGTAGGTTATTAACCTGAAGACAGAGAATGAATGTGGCAAATTAGACCCTAACGGTATTTGCTAATGTTCACTTCTTGACTGTAAAGTGAAACCACCCATCACTCTTTGACATTTCAGCTACAAAGAAATAAGAGCAACAAAATTCACTACCAGAAAGAAATATATAAACGAACTGTTATTCACCAAATTTTAATTTAAAACTTAATGATTCCTTTGAACTGTTTCTTTCTCTAGTTGCACTGTTAGGGAAATTATAACAAACAAAACAACAATGAAATCAGATATTGAGCTCTTCCCTGGAATACTAATCCCAGACAATTGTTGTAAGAAAAATGAAATTCTGCCTTTCATATGATCATTCTTGATTTGTATCTTTTATTACAAAATATATCTTATAATCCAACGAATATTAGTTTGGTGTAGTACAAAAATCCATAAAGTATGTAGCATTTAGTTGGCCTTTAGGCAGCATATAGAAGATATCACATCTTAAAATGACTAAAAACATAACTGGAAAGTAGGCAGGAAATTATGTCCATTAAGAATTTTTGGATAGCGATGCTTTTGTATGCTTGATTGAAAGCAAATAAATGAAGAAATTAAGATATTTTTAGGAAGTAGCATTTACAAAGGGATGTTAAGCATTGGCAACAGAAGCATGTAGATTTTTAATTTATTTAATTCTTAAAGTAATACTCAGTTTTCCAAAACATAGAAATATGGAAAGTGGAGTATGAAGGCCCAAGAAAAACTTGTATCCTAAAATCCTTTTCAGATATGGTAATGAAAGATAACAGACAAAAAGACCCAAACGGAAGAGAAAATCCAGCACACAAATGTTAAAATGCATTGACTAGCTATAAAATAGCATTATGTACAGTCCAAAGGACCACCAAGAATCAACTTTACTAGTGTCCTCAGAACTTTGCCTTCAAGTGTAGTCATGGAAGTCCTGGGCCTTTGCTCACTCTGTCTCTGTCTCTCTCTGTCTCTCTGTCTCTGTCTCTTTTTTCATTTTTGTTAAATTTTATTTTAGTGGTACATTTTAGATACACATAGTGATAACGTTCATCATAGGGAATTTGCACCTGTACCTGATATATTTTGCTGCTTCTTTTTTTCCCATTGCCCTTCCCTCCCTTCACTTCTTCCTCCCTCCTTATTTATAAAAGGGTTTGTTTCCATTTTTTTTCTTCTATTACTTATTTCTCTTGTCCCCTCTCACTCCCTTGTTCCCTTTCCCATTTGAACAATTCTTCTCTTTCCCGATATAATACATTTTAGTCTTTATTTACACTTCCAGGTTCTCACACCAGAGAAACAATGTGTATTTAAACATATCTGTCCAATTTATTTCACTTAAGACTATGGTCTCAAGATGCATCCATTTACCTAGAAATACCTCTTTTTTTTTTTTTTTTTTTTTTCTGGGGATGGAACTCAGAGCCTTGTCCTTGCAAAGCAAACACTCTAATCACTGAGCTAAATCCCCAGTCCCTTAGAAATATCTCAAGTTTATCATTCTTCATGGCAGAGTACTACTCCATTGTATTTTAAAAAAAAAACTCGGGCTGGGGATTTAGCTCAGTGATTAGAGTGCTTGCCTTGCAAGCACAAGGGCCTGAGTTCGATCCCTGGCACCACAAAAAAAAAAAAA
>PVJO010016680.1:0-42417 GCA_004026905.1 Hystrix cristata
AATGGATGGTGAATTCTTTCTGTCTTCATTGTTTGGTAATGACTACAAATGATATTATAAACAGTTCTCTGGTAGTAATTTTCATTCTTAAATTTGTATTTTAGTTTTGTATAACCTAAAAAAGTAATAATGGTTGAAATCTGAAGATATCATTCTTGGCTTGTGTAAATGAAATCAATTTTTATATGGACAATATGTTCTAAGAGCATTCAAAAACTACAAATGTCAATTTTTTATTTTTGGTAAGTGTTGGAAAAAATTCTTACTGAGTTTTAAAGGGTTTGAATGACTGATTTAAAAATTTTCAACTGCAAGTTTATTTCCAAATAGACTGCCATGGTTTGAACATTTGTTCTTTCCAAAATTCAAGTTGAAATTTAATTATCACTGGAACTGTACCATGAAGGAGGATGGGTGCCATAATAAAAAACTGAGTTTGACCTCTGATCGCTCTCTTTTGCTTTCCTCCATGTGACAATTCAGTAAAAAGGCCCTTACCAGATGACACCCCAACATGAACTTTCCTGCCTTCAGAACTGTGAGCCAATAAATCTGTTATAAATTATCCAGTCTCTGGTATTCTGTTGTAGCAGTAGAAAATGGACTAAGACCAAGGTTTACATTTTACATTCTAAATAATATAACATTATAAAACATTTTAAAAATATTTTTTAGAATTAGAAATGTACTTAACAACTTAAATAATTTAAATGGTCTTCTAGCATAACAGATATTGTATACATGTTACCTTCAGATTGGAAGTCTTTTAGTGATACTGTCAGAGGTTTGTCTCTTCCTTGATGATTCTTTCTTTTATCTTTTTTATGCATAACCTTTGACTGAGTTGAAGTATTTTCAGTATTTTCATACTCCTGAAAAGAATTACCAACAATAATTAAGTTTCATTTATGAATTATAAAACCAGCTCACCGAATAGGTATGTTTTTTAAACTTGTACTTATAAAGAATTTTGGGATTTAGATCTAAAATGTCCCCTAAAAGTCTCATGTATTCAGAGAAGGCTCTGGAAAGTGACTGGCTCATGGGGACACTTTAGTAGATTAACCCACTAATGACTTTCTGGCTGAATGTACTGTTAGGAGGTGAGGCTTGGAAGTGTGTATTCTTCTCCCTGGCTCCTCTCTTTTCTCTGCTTCCTGGCTGCAAGAAGGTAAACAGTTTTCTTCTACCATACTCTTCCACACTTGGACCTAAGCAACCATGGGCTGAAATCCTCTGAAACTATAAGCCAAATAAACCCCCTTTCTTTAAGTTGCAGACGTAAGGTATTTTGTCCCAGCCACAGCAAAGTGACTAATATTGAAAAATGGCACCAGAAGCAGGGTTGTCACTGGAACTGCACCTGACCATATGACTTAAAAGCCTTTGGAACTGCTTTGCAGGAAGAATTTGGAAAGGTTTGGAGATGCAAGCTAGAGGTACCCAAGAATGCTGTAAGTAGAGCAAGAAGAGAGATTCTGATCAGAGCTCAGAAGACTAGAATGTTGATAGGAATGTGCATAGTACAGGCCAGGCTCATGAGGTTTCAGTTCAGAATGAGGACTCTACTGGAAACTGGAGTAGGGGCCGTGCATGCTTCATTCTGGCAAAGAATCTGTCTATATTTTGTCCATGTTCTAAGATCTACAAGAAGAAATTTCAAGGCAGCCCAACATTCAGGTTGTGACATAGGTACAGCTGGCTGGTTTTAGCCAGACCTACAGTGAGAAATCAGGAGTAAACAGCAAAACTGAATGATCATAAAAGTCTCGAGTTTTGCCAGAAAGGATGCACCTGCAAAGTTGGGGAAAAGGAGAATACAGTTGCTGAAAAGATTAGCATTAAAAAGTAGCCAAGTATGCTGCATGAGTACAATAGGAAAGATTCCTTGAGAGCATCTCAGATATGGCCAGACCCCAAGTTTGGTGGTGCTGTAAAAACATAACCTTTTTGAAAGACTTTGCTTTGAGAAGAGTACACTAGGGCAGTCTCCTCATTCAGTGACACCTAGGGAAGTGTTTTCTTAAGTTTAACAATGTTCTCTTCAAGAGGGCCAGAGTATTGTTAGAGCCAGTGGCAGACCTTGGCATCATCCATGTGGTGCTGGTTTTCAGACATGCAGAATCTAAAGGTTATGAAGGCATATAGGCTTCCACCCAGATTTCAAAGGAAGGCCTGTTCATGATATTGTAAGAGTGAAGGTGGAAGTGTACTAGAGACCCTAGAAAGTTGCAGATGCCAGGAATGTGGACCATCTGTTGAGGAAAGCTGTAGGCAGTGAGCAGAGACAGTCCGGGAAACAGGCCATGTGGGCTACAACTAGCAATGCTATAGGGGTGGGGCCTCCCAAGCTCTTTGGAGCTCACATTTCCTTTCAACCTATCCCAGTTGCTACACCTGAGTTACAGGATTTAATGTGTGCTCTACTGGGTTTCAGTCTTGCTTTGGCTCATTTCCTTTACATCCACCTATTCTTCCCCTTTGGAATAAGTGTCTACCCTGCACCATTGTATTTTGGAAGTACAGTGGTACCTCAGTTCATGAACTTAATTTGTTCTACAATTTTGGAAAAGATGGACATTGTGTTTGTGTGGGAAAGATGGCTACAGTCATTTTGTCACCTGATGCAGTTTGTAAAAAAAACCAAAATTGTGCCAAATGCTTCTATTTGCAAACCAAACTGTTCCCAAACAAGTGTTCTTGAACCAAGGTACCACTGTATTTAGTGTAGTGTTTGATTTTTTCAGGGTTTTATGGCTCAGAATTTGCCTGGAGGCTGAGAAGGGACTTTGAGTTTGAGCCACTGGATTCTGGCTTCTGTTTTCTATGACACTAAAATTAAAGTCAATCTCTTAACTGCCAAATCCAAAAGGCATTAATATTTCCAATCATCTTTTGGTTTTTTCAATTCATTTCTGACCACTCTTACATCTCTCTTACTGGGGTTTGTTTGTTTGTTTACTTGTTTGTTTTGATACAGGGTCTGACTTTGTAATGTAGGCTGGCTTTGAACTCACTGTGTAACCCACACTGGCCCCACATAATCCTCCTGACTAGCCTCCTGAGTGCTGGGATTACAGGCATGTGCCACCAGACCCAGCTCTCAGTCCTCTTCTCGCAAGTGTAGTTCTCATCCACCATTATCCTATTCTTACTCTGTTCTTATGCTTTACACCCATGTTCTTTAATCTTAAAATTTGAAATTCTACCTTTACATTAGTGATTTACATACGTACAGACAACTCAGCTGGAATGTTCAACAGGCATCATCACACTAAATACGTTTATCTTTCCATCTAACCATCCAGTCTTCCCTATCTGATCCTGCACTAAGTACCCTGATATGCCACCACCATACATAAAACTGTCTATGCTACAAACCTCATGGTGTCCTTGGCCTATTATTTCTACAATACTTTATATGTAAGTTAGTTATTAGGCCTTCATGAGTTTATCTCCTAAAGATCTCTTAAATCTATTCTCTTTTTCTCATACCTTTTATCATTTCCCTATTTTTGCTTAGACACAACACTCTAATTTTAGCCCTTCAATCCATCTTCTTCTACAATGCTACAGCATGAGTTTCAAAAAGAAAAACCTAAAATCTACAAGCTAAAAATATTCAAAAGCTCTGTGCCAACAGATGTATAAAACACAACCTTCTTAATGTAATGCATGAGGTTCTTTATATCCCATCCTGGCCATACTTTCAGCAATTCCAGCAATTTAGGCCCCTAAATTATATTTTTTCAAGTATGCTGTGTTCTTTCACATGTATGCATCTTGAACACTTGCCATACCTCGCCTGAGAATATCTACTTTCCTCCTGTCCACCTTGTGAACTTCTCATATACTTAATATGACTTTCTTTGAAGAATCCTTTCTGAAAATCTATCCCCTTCAAAGGCACTAAAAAATTGTCTATTTTTCTGAATTCCCACTACTCTTAGAACTTACTTTCTCAGTGCTATACACCATAATTCTATGTATATCCCTCCATCCCACCACTAAATTCAAGGAAGGGTTGAGACCATAGCATTATCTTTGTGTTATGTGCTTATGTTATGTAACTATTATTTAGTGAATTAGTGTCAGAAGACGATTAAAAAAAAACAGCATCCCAAACTTTAGTTATCTATTATAAAAATCCTTAGACTAAAACAGGTATACTTATTTTATTGGAATCTTAATTTAAAACTCAATGACTACATCCATGTAATCATGTAAAATTAGCCAGTACATACAGAAGAAGTTCCTTCATTTTTTTTGGAGTCACAATTGTCTGATAAAACCAATGCTTTGGGGGTATTAGCGTACTTTGTGGCAAGAAAACTGGCTGGAACCATGATATTTTATCAACATCATTTATTCTACTTCTCCTCTAATGATACAGCTAATCCTATTCGCTCTAGAATCTCAATGTACATCAACAACAAAAAAATATTGTGTGATAATATTCTATTTGATAAAAGTTTGTCTTAATTGAGCAATATAGGAAAAAATTCCCAGTACAACCTATAAAAAGAGTAAATAACAGTAAATTGGAACACGCACACACACAAACACACAATTTCTGCAGTGCTGAGGACTGAATCCAGGCACTTGCACATGATAGGCAAAGGTTCTATACCACTAAGCTACATCCCCAGCACTTTTCAATTTAAAAAAAATAGAAGTTGCCCAGGCTGGCCTTGTACTTGGAATCCTCCTGCCTCAACCTCCTAAGTAGCTGGAATTATAACACCTGGTAGCTATGTCCCACTGGGCAGGGTGTGCGTGCGTGCGTGCGTGCGTGCGTGCGTGCGTGTGTGTGTGTGTGTCTGCTGGGGATCAAACTCAGGACCTTTGCTTTCTAGGCAAGCAGTCTACCACCGAGCTAAATGGAGCATTTTTTGTAACTGCTTTCTATCTAAACTGACATATAACAAATTGTTCTTAATTATTTAGAATAACACGAATAGGGACATAGAAAATGAAACTAACACATCCTACACAAAGGCCTTCCCTGGCAACTCTCACCCTTTTCCATTTACCTAGAAAGAAGCAGTAAAAACGTCTGCTATACATTCTAATGCCTTTCTTCCTTTTATCTTGAATAAAGATGTTAACATACATTGACATGTTCAAAAAACCTTCAACTTGACCAAGGAACATTTTATGAACAATCACAAATTGAATAAATCTAATATACCAAACAAATCCCACAAAATGTTAAGGATTAAAATGTTAAACGAGTTAAAGATAATCAATGCTCTGACGACTTAAATACAGATAGTGGAAAACACTACTTTTTATTTAAATGTTCCTACTGTCATAAGCTATAGAGTGCATCTCAACACAGAACCTGATATCAAAGCTCAGTGATAAATGCTGAATTTATTGCCTTATTTTTATTAGTACATGTTTACATATTACACTCACTGTGGGGAACTGGTACACGTACCTAGCACCTCTTAATTTTTTTCATCCTTCTCCCCTCCCTTCTCTCCCCTCTCCCTCTAAAAGATCAAAAACAGCCTCCCATTTACTTTAGTTCACTGTACTGCAACTCTGGAAGAATTTTTTACCAATGTCTACATACCATATTGTTTATATTTACTTAAATTTTTAAATCGACTTTTTTTGGTGGTGCTAGGGATTGAATTCAGGGCCTCATACAAGCTAAGCATAGACGGTACCACTGCACTACACCCTCAGATTCCCTAAATCTACTTATTCTCTATATTCATTTAAAATTAATCAGTTGGGTATGGCGGTGCAGCCCTGTAATCCCAGTACTTAGGAGAGTGAGGCAGGAGGAGCACCATGAGTTCATGGCCAACCCAGGCTACATAGTGAGTTCAAGGCCAGCCTGAACTGTATAGTGAGATCCTGTCTCAGAAAAACAAAAAACTACACAAACAAACAAACCATCTGTTGAGACTTTCATTCCCTCTCTCCCCTTCATCTTTGGGGGAGTAACTCTATAAACATTCTAAATCATAAGACAAAGCTTAGCCTACATGTTTCTGTTTTCTCAAAACTTGAAGAGGAATGCTATTATAAAAAGTTCTTGGTAATATTTCCTAACAATGATGAATTTTTAGGGCAAATATTATTTTATTTTGCAGTGCTGGTGATCGAACCTGTGGCCTTGCACATGCTAGGCAAGTGCTCTACCACTAAGCTACATCTTCAACCCTAAAGGATAACTTTTATGTAAAATTCAGAAACATTAGTTCTAGCCTTTGACCACTTAAAACTTCTAAAATATGGAAATCAATAAACAAGCAAAATACCTTTTTGTGCTCTTCATATTCTAATTTACTTAGCAATAACGCCTTCTCAAGATCAGCTTCAAACATTTCAGATGTCAGCTAAAAAAAAAAAAAAAGTTTCACAGTAAACAGGTAACACTAAACCCACTGAAAAGTAACCATGACACACACCAGTATATACAGGCAAAGAAAACGAATATGCTCAAATACATCATCAGTTCTGCAAAGTTCCAAAGCTACTTAACCATGCCACATTACAGAACTCTATCTTATTTAAGATACCAAAGCACAAACTTCCACTTCTGGGATTTCTATTTCTCCCTTCACTGTTAATTATCTGCTACGTATGATATAACCTTACCTTTCACTTTAATAAAAATCATATGAATAAATCAATACCAAACTAGATGTCAAAGACAGTATCCAGTTTAGGACAACGAAAATTTTAACAGCAATTACTACTGAAAAAAAATAATACTGAAAAATAACTCAATAAGCATTATTAAACGTAATATACTATTTCCTGAATATAGAGAAATCCACAGGTACAAAACTTTTAAATAGGTGACCAAATGCCTTGCCGTATTTCTGGTATTAGAGAATAGTAATTTATAGTACAGACTTCTACTTTCTTTTTTTTTTTTTTTTTTTTGGTGCCGGGGATCGAACGCAGGGCCTTATGCTTGCAAGGCAAGCACTCTAACCGCTGAGCTAAATCCCCGGCCCCAGACTTCTACTTTCAAAATGATAAATTACATGTTTACTTAATGTCATGCTGTAATGAAATGATTCTTCTTCCTAATCACTCAGTTTCACCCTAACTTTCTTACAACCTAGCTTTCACCACTCTCTAATTATTCTCCATAAGAATTACTTTTCTTAAGTGCTAGACAGAACTGCTGCAGTACATAGGTGGGGATTTCGTCGTTCACTGTGGAGGAGGAGGTGAGCATGTTTGCAGCTGTATGTATTTTTTTTTAAACTTGCAATATGGCAGGATTAAACATCCTAGATTTGAGTACCTGTATGTGTCTATGTATGCTGTGAACATGTCTTATGTTTGTCTGTCCAGAGTTCCTTTATTCGAATACCCTTTAATTCAGCAGGATACCCAATCACATAACCCAGTATTGCCTAACACTGTACCCATACCAATACCGAAGCTTCTCTCATCATCAATGATGTGGGTGAGGGGAAGTTTGAGGCTACTGCCAACAACGATGGGGTAAGGGGAGGTCTGACTCTTTCCTGCTGTTCTAGGGATTAAATTTGGGGAATAAAGACAAAGCAAGTGAGGTTTAATCATAACGACAGGCCTTGAAGAGTAGTATGTACTAGCTCACACCTCTGAGTACCCCAGAATTTAAGTTTTCATCTTCCCCAAGGTCTAACTGTTCAGGCCTGTTTAATTCAAATCTATGGATTACTCAATACTCCTCCAATAAATTATTTTGTCCTGAGTTCTTAACAATTGTTTCATTACATAATGATATTTTTAAAAATTAAAATAGAAACCAACTCTAAAAAGGATACCCATTACAAAAGGGATACCCTGAAAAGTAGAAAAATGTTAATAGTAAACACTATACACTAAATTTTTCCTTCCTAACCAAAGCAGCACATATACTAAAACTGAAAGCACCTCATCTGATTCTATGCTAAGATAACAAACATTAGGTGTATACATAAAATTTAACCTAACTCAGGAAAATACTATTAGAATTAAAATAAGTGACACCATATAGGAAAATCTGATTAAGCCCACAGCAAACTGTACATACTTTTTCTATGGAACAACTTGAAAGAATTTAAGAATTCAATCCAAATTCATAATAAATAGGAAAAACAAACCTTTTAGATTTAAATTATTATAAAATCGTTATTTAAAAAACAACAAACAGTAGGAAGGTTAAAAAAAAAAAACAAGTGGATTCGTGTTAATGTTACAGAAGAACAAACAAGTTTATATCAATTTCTGCACCGAAACTCAAAGCAAACTGAGTGCAAGGTCATCCAAAAGAAAAGGTAACAAAACAATTTCAGCTTATTTTGAACAAAGCTGATTTGCCACTAAACTTTTAATTTATACTGGTGACACTATGGAAAAGGAATTTATTATTATTTCCAATATGGCATATATTCTGACTCATATTCCAAAAGTACGTTAGTAAGCAGGAGAACAGAGTAGAAAGTTGGGAGTCTTGCAAGATGGTATTATTCACATTAGCTCACAGAACTTAAATATTAAGGTGGATGATTCAAACAGAATGATAAAAATTGAGCTAAATGAAATTTTTAAAGTAAAAAAATACTGTTCCCCCCAGCATTTGATTATAACTGTAGTACTTTAAAGCCCAAATTTATGTGTTTTTTTCCTTCATTTTTGGGTTGCTAGAGATTGAACCCGAGACCTTGAACAGATTAGGCAAGCACTCCATTCACTGAGCTACATCCCAGGCCCTTAAATTTACTTTTAATTATTAACACAAATTAGTACACAAGTGAACAATAATGAATTAAATTTGCATTTTTGAAAAGTAGAAAAAACCTTCTAAAAACTTCACTGCATGATTAATCAGCCAGTACATTTTACTGTAAAATGTCTATGTGCTGCGGTCTGCCTATGTGGCTTTGAAGAAACAACACAGTATGTGTGAAGCGCTGGGTTTGATCCTTAGCACTGAGAAGGAAGGAAGGGAGGAAGGGAGGAATGGAGGAAAGAAGGCAGGCAGGCAGAAATTTGGCATTTTTCCTCAAAGAATTTCTACTCCAGTCAGGAACACAGATTAACATATATGAAGTATGGAACATAAGCGTAAGAAATGACAAGTAATACGGAGATTAAGAAAAAAAGAAGAACAAATGGAGTTCAGAGGAGCACACATAAATGAATTTTAGTTGATACTTAAAGGACAGACCTAATTTAAATAGAAACAGGAACTGAAGAATTGCAGAAAAGCAATGTGAGCAAAGGTATATTAAGAACAGGTATGAGGCAGGTGTGGTGGCACACCTCTGTAATCCTAGCATCTGGGAGTCTGAGGTGGGACGACTGGCATGGGTTGAAGCCAACCTGGACTACACAGTAAATTCAGTGATTCACTAATGGATTTAAAACAGTAATGAAAACAAAAGTATAAATAATGTAACTTATAAAAATATAAATTTAAAAAATAACAGGACTCTAATACAGTAAGTACAGAATATAAATCTGTTTCAGGACAAGAATAATGTCACATAAATAGGAAAAATTATAAATAAAAAATGAACATAATGAATATTTACATTTTTCATTTATTGAGCCATCAATCTATTTGCTTCGAGCTACCTGCTGTGAAATCTGATCAGATTAGTGGCCTGAAGACATCAGTTTTTGTTTTACTTTCAAAGCCCGGTGACCTGTATATATCTTTTTACAACAATTATCAAGTATTGTTTCCTAGCACAAAAACAACGAATTCTGTGGGTAAAGAGGCAAAACAAAGAGGATTTAAGTTTCACTCCTTATATAAAAAGTAAGTAGAAATCAAAATATTGCCATAGGACTTTACTATACCAGACATGAGGTTGACAAATACCACTCAAACAAAAGAACAAGCCCCTGGGAAAACGCCTTTATTGAATGACTGGAGGACACCACGTGAGAGAGAACTACTATCACACACATGCTAGCAGGTACTGATATAGGATTAGGGCGTGGCCTGACCTGGCTGGGAAGATGAACATGACCTTGGGGAGTGGCTTTGACCTGATGTCAGCCTGGGGAGCGAAATTCCAATCGCCCCTCTTCTCACGGGATCCAGAAACTCTCACAAGAACAGAATCCAGATAAATATGAATGGCACCACGAGTTCGCCCTCTTGCCTCGCTTGCCCCCTCGCTCGCCCCCCCCCCTTGCTCTCCCTTCTGCCTTGCGCGCTTGCCCCCTGCTCCCTAGTCTCCCAGGCCTTTTCAGATTCCTAATTGCAGCATCAGCTGGTTATTTTACCCACCTGGCCAAACCAGTCTCCCTTTTGTTACTTAAATAAACTTTCCCAATGCCCTGAAATTCGCTCCTGCAATTCATTGCCTGCGCGAATAAAGAACCTGGAGATATATTTTCTAAACCCCCTTCCCATCCAACAACAGTACTTCAGGGCTGGACGAAATGAGTGATGCAGGGACTCAAAGCCAATACAATAAAAAGAAGAAATATGGAATAAGCTGGTCTGTTTATTACTGAAAACCCTTGAAAAGAGATTTTTCTAGTCATTTAGTTATTTCTGAATTTTCCGTACCTTTAAAAACGGTATGCTAAATCAATGATATTAATGCAGCCTAAACAAGAGGTATAGCTAAACAACATGTACGGGAATATTTATTCACAGCCAACAACTGTTGGTGAACATGTCTTTTGATCTTAATATGTGAAACTTATGAAATACAGTTAAATCAAAGCTTTGGCCTATATGTATATATCTTTTCAAAAACAGCTTTCATAAGATATAATTTGCTTATCTTTTTATATATCACATAAAACTCACTCATTTAATAATTAAAATATACCTTTTTTTTTCTTTCTTTCTTTTTTAGACAAGTTCTTACCTACTAGTCTAGGCCAGCCCCTAATGCACTATGTAGCTCAGCCTGGCCTCAAACTCACAATCCTCTGCCTCGGCCTCCTGTAAGTTGGGGTTGCAAGAGTGCACCACTAGGGCTGGCTTATATAGTTCTTTCATATATATACCTATGCAAAGAAGTGGGTACAGCTATAAGACTACTTTTCTACAATAAAGTATGCTGGAATTGATACAAATTTACGAAATGAAAAATGAGATAAAAATATTGCCTTAAAGATACTAATAATGTAGTAAAGATCTTCTCTACAATTTCCAGTAGCTTTGGCAGTATATCTCAGTAAAATATAAAATATCTCAAATAGCCAGAACCTCTTTTCAGTCTCAATTTATCAATTTATGATAAGGGAAAGGTCAAAATTAAGATCAAAGTACCATTGAGACAATTTATTCCAATTGATCCTTGACTTTTAATCGGTAAATCCAACTACTTATTTTTATTGATAGAATAACATGTTTCTCTATTATCCTTTTGATACCTACTTTTACAGATTTCCTTGCAATTTCCTTTGCTTTCTATCTTCTACTACACAGACTATGCCATTTTTTCTTCAAGTGATTTAAATCTCGTAGAATGCAAAGAGCTTTGTATAAGTGATTCTCTTTAAATTTTTAAAAATTACACTTGGAATTATATACTGTGTTTGTTATCAAGATGAAAAATTTTAAATGCCTATTTGATTTCTCTATTTTCTTGCTATTTTTTTGTATTCATAACCAGAGGTTTGATTTCAGACAAATTCTTTGAATTGGTTATAATCCTTTTAGTAACTACATTTACAAACACGAGAGATAATTTTTTTTCTTTTTTTTTAACTGAGGATTGACCCAGGGGCCTTGCCCATGCTAGGCCTCAGCTCCCACTCCTTTTTAAAGAATTTTGAGACAGGGTCTTCCTAAATTGGCCAGGCTGGCCTCAAACTTTCAGTGTTCCTGCCTCTGCCTACTGAGTAGCTGAGATTACAGGTGTTATGGTTTGTGTCTGGATGTCCCCCCAAAGCCTCATGTGGTAAGAGATAGCTGGATCTAGAGTGTGCGGTTACTAAATTAATCCACTGATCGGTTTGGCATGGTTCTGCTGGGATCAAGGATGTGAAACTAAAATTAAGGGTGGGAGTGCTACTCGCCCTAAGGGCAGGTAGCCTAGATAAAAGATACAGGAAGAAGCTAACTAGCTGCTTGTTTGCATTGCTTATTTGCATACATTCCTTGCATTTCCTCACTTTACTTTGCTGCCGGTCCCCCCTGCCTCTGCCATGCCACCCTGCCTCGGACCCAGTGGACTATAGACTGAAACCTCTGCAGACTGTGAGCTAATAAACCTTTCTTTCCCTAACTTTGGGTGTCGAGTATTCTGTCCCAACAATGAGAGAAAAGTAACTAAAACAACAGGTGTGCCCTGCTGTACGTGGCCTGATAATTTTTAGTGTATTTCTTCCACATTCACACAAATGACATCCTGGCCAGACATGGAATTCTGGGTCCTAACATTTCAGTTCTGGCATTTAAAATAGGTAGACTGATTTGTCATCATTTGTAGGCTAACTGTGTTCTTCTGCATATATAGGAATATTTATAGTAAGTATAGTAAAATATAGTAATATAGTAATAAACAGTAATATAGTAATAAAAATATAGTAATGTTTATAGAATATATGGTAATATTTATTTCTCACTCTTAAAAAAATTTCAAAAGACTTAATGTTGGGTTCAGTTCTTTCAAGTTAGACTTAAGTCGTGAGCTTAGGGAAATTTATCTTTAATACCTGCTTCTGTTCTACCTGCTTAAGGAACACAACTACCCCTCTGCTTCTGTTTCAGTGTTCTAATCTATAATGTTAATATTATTGGCAAAATATCTGAAGTTTCCTTCACATTGTTGACTCAATTCTCTTCAGGATATACTTTGTTCTTCCAAGATAGTTTTTATCAGCTGTGCATTTCCTAAATGCCTAAATTTACCCATATCCCTCTCAATTCTCACCCACTTTTTCATTTCAGTATATTACCCTACCTGTTATATGACTATCTCCTCCTGGACTTTTACAATGTTCTAGTCCTTTTCATTAGGGCAAAATATAAGTGCTATCTAAAATTAATTTCTGTTCCCAATAGCAAATCACTTTCAAAGCATACTTTCTCTCTGGACACAAAGTGCAATGTTCTGTTCCTTTTTGGCTGTAAAAACTTTGCTGCAGTTGAATGTGACCAAGATCCACTAAGATCTTTGCTGTCTACTGGTTACTATTTCATTCTAGCTCACAGATTTTATGCTGAGGGCTAAAGGAAATATGCATCATCAATCTACTGATTTTGGAGTAGATTTGCTTTAGCATTAACTTCCTTTTTGTGTTTGAAATAAAAAAGTCATTATAACAGGTCAGCTTTCCATCAGGTTCAGCCTTCCTTACCTGGACTCCCTCACAGTGTCATTTTCCTACTATGTCAGGAAGAACATCTATCATATACTGTTTACTTTCTGCCTAAACTTTCTGGGTCCTCCAAATGCAGCTATTTTCAAAATCTAGCTTTCCATACAGTGAGATAAAATTCCAAATGACACAGTGTTTATTGCTTCTAAAACTTGCCCAATCTTTTCCTCACATCTCAGTGTAATTATCGCAAGATCTACTCTACTTCCCATTACCTTGATTATTTTCCTTTTTTTTTTTTTTTGGTGCCAGGGATCGAACTCAGAACCCTGTGCTTGCTAGGTAAGCACTCTAACCACTGAGCTAAATCCCCAGCCTTGATTATTTTCTTTTAATTGAGAATTCTAAATAAGGTACCATGTCTTCCTAAGTGATTCATCAGTAGTTCCTTTCATGAAGGCCACTAATATGACTACCAAATCCTTTTTAGAATGACCTGATCCTGTGACAGTGGAAGGAAAAGAAAGGCCATCAGTTACCTGTACTCAAGTTCCCTTATTACATGGAATTGATTTGGGTGCAATTTTGAGTAGCTTTCCTTCACCAGTTTTCCAGAACCTTTAGGCTACCAGGAAGATTTCTCCCTGGTGAAGACACTGGTAAATTCTGTAACTATCTAAATAGCTTATTTTAACACTGACACTTGTAAACGAGAATTAGTCATAATGAATGGTACATAAGGAAAAAAAGAATCACTTAGCTCCTAGAAGTAGCACGATGATTTACCCTTTATACTAGCATCTGAAACTGTCTTTTGAACATTACTGCACAGCTCTAGAGTAATAATCTGTACTCATAATGATTATCTTGGGATGATAGATAACGAAATCCTAAAGAAAATGTTATACTTACCAGAGCTCATGTTAACGGCATACTATAACACTGCCTACTTCCTTTAAAACTGACTTCCCGATGACAGGAATAGTCACTCTAACAGACCAAACCTCTACTAGGACAATACTCATTCCCTAGAAATCCTACAACAGTTTAACAGATAAGCAAATAAATAATGCTTCATTTCTTACACATATAGCATCTCCTAAAATACATTCCAGGCTTAGTATGTTATTTTCCCAAAACATAACAACTATAAAATGCTTATTTGGCTGTTATTAATGATATATAATAGAAGGATAGGAAAACAAAACACAACATAAAGAGGTTAAAGAAACAAATGTCATCAACTATATTATGTCAAGGTTACAAAGTTTCTCCTCAAAATGTTACTTTTTAAGATCTTCTTTTAATGAGAGACCTCCAGCCCTACAAATGTTATTTTTAAAATTTGAAATAATTTAATCCTGTTCACTTACTTCCTCTTTCAGTTGTAAAAAACATGAATTTAAAAACAAAACACAGGGCTAGGGGTGTAGCTCACAGGTAGAGTGTGTGCTTAGTACACTCAAGGCCCTGGTTCAATCCCCAGCACCAAAACAAACCCAAAACTCAAAAACAGAAAAGTTTCCACAATATACTACTTTGACTTGCCAAAGCTAACATAAATAATAATGCATTGGGGCTGGGGATTTAGCTCAGTGGTTAGAGTGCTTGCCTTGCAAGCGCAACGCCCTGAGTTCGACCCCCAGCACCAAAAAAAAAAAAAAAAAAAAAATGCATTAATCTGCTTTCCTAGTAGGTTAAAAAAAAACTCTTATTAAAAGCAGCAAGAGTGTGTGAATTAATTCAGTACAAACTATTCCTTGGTTTGTGGCAGCATAGATTAGGATGTATTGCCACGTTGGAAATGCTGAACATCACTAAAAAACAAAAAAACAAAGTAAAATAATTTTATTTACTTAGCTTTACCTGTTCATCTCTTTGTCTCCATTCTTGCCAGTTTTCTTCTCGTGACTCCTTCTGTACTGGGTTTGACAATGGAAGCTCCTGTTGAGCATTACAAATGGCATGGGAGGATTTCTGGGGAATCTTCTTAAAAGCAAGATTCCTAAGCTATAAAACAAAACAAAACATTAAATTTAGCTCAAAATCTTGATCAGTAATTTTCTGGAATTTAAAAAATAAACAGCACTTTTATACTTTGTTCCAAGTACTTTGTTTCAAATAGTTTAAAAAATAAACAGCACTTTTCACTTTGTTCCAAATACTTTACTTAACTAAAATAATTTTTCTTTTTTTTTTTTTAGTTTTGTGGCACTGGGGACTGAACAAAGGGCTTCTGCACTGAGCTACATCCCAGCTATTTTTTTATTTTTTATTTTGAGAAAGGTCTTACTAAGTTGCCCAGGCTGCCTTCAAACTCCTGGGCTCAGCTGATTTTCCTGCCTCAGCCTCTGAAGCTGCTGGGACTACTGGTGCAGGCCACCACAAGTGGCTAATTTAAGACAATTTACTTTTGCATCTTTATTTTCTAGCAGGGAAGAGGATTTAACTGGAGGCTTGCACATGCTAGACAAGTGCTCTGCCTCTGGACCATCCTCCAGCCCTCATTCGTGTCTTTCATAATCTTCACAGAGCTACAGATGAAATGATTAAGCAAAATGGGTTCACTCTATACTGCCACCATTTTAATGATTTCTCTTTACTAAAAGAATTTACAGGAGTAGAGAAGAGTTTTTAAAAATGTGCTTTTAAAATGCAAAACAATACAGCTCAAAAAGCCTACAAATTTCAGGGGCTGGGGATTTAGCTCAGTGATTAGAGTACTTGCCTTGCAAGCACAAGGGCCTGAGTTCGATCCCCGGCACCACAAAAAAAAAAAAAAAAAAAAAAAAAAAAAAAAAAAAAAAAAAAAAAAAAAAAAAAAAAAAAAAAAAAAAAAAAAAAAAAAAAGCCTACAAATTTCAAAGTTTTAATATAGAGAGAATACCTAAGCAACTCTGGCAACTGTTTTGCTAATCCAGAAAAATAGAGAGATTAGTCCACAGAGTAAAATGATGAATAAAAATGGTATGGACCAAGTGACTCCAGTGTGAGACGTAGCAGTTAAAGCAAGAGGAAAACATAGAGGCTGTCATGGATTGATCTGTACTCCCCTGAAACCCTGCTCCACGAAACTGTGATGTGACCTTATGTGGAAATGAAGTCTTTGTAGATGTAATCGAGTTAAGATGAAATCATATTGAATTAGGGTGGACTCTAATCCAACATGACTGGTGTCCTTAAAGGTAGATGTGAAGACAAATACACACAAGAGCACCCTTGAACAATATAGCAGTGAGGGCAAACCCTTTGGGGATGAGTGCCCAAACTGCAACTCAAAACCCACTTATTTATCGTAAAACACCAACACTGCAGTTAAACCTGCATATGGTGGTTTTTAGTTTAGGGAAAAAAAACAACTCATACAACAAAATATTTTGTCTTGAGAAATGAAAACGAACAAACACACACCAAAAGCCACGTGCCACAGGTTCGCCAGCACTGCAATACAGGAGAATGAAGAGGTTGCCAAGGAGCACCAAGGATCAATGGCTACTACCCAGAAGCCAGAAAGAGGTATGAAAAGATTCTACTTAGAATTTCAGTCAGAAAAAAAGTTTAAAAAAGCCTCCCTAAAAAAGCCCCTTAAAAACAAACAAAAAGAATTTCAGTCAGAATGACACTGTTGACACCATAATTTGAAATTCTAGCCTCTAGAGCTAAGAGAAAATAAATAAATTTCTGTCCTTTTAAACCACCCATATTGTGGTTCTTTATCATGGCAGCTCTAGGAAATTAATAAAGAAGCTTTAAATTGAAGATCAACAATTTTAACTGATAATCTGGATAATGGTACCTTAGTTCACATTCATGAACTGAATTCTTTCCACAATTCTGGTTGCAGAATTCATTCCATGATTGTGGTTCCAACCACACTGGTACGAATTCTGTGACCAGAATCATGGAAAGAATTCAGTTCGTGTACAGACATTTGTAGGTAAATGGATGCATCCTGAGAACATACTCTTAAGTGAAATAAATCAGACACTCATCAGCGCACATCGAGTTGTTTCTCTGATATGATAAACCATAAGTGTAAATAAGGACAAAGAGGTATAATAGATATTATGTAAAAAAAAAAAGTATTCAAAAGAGAGGAGAACTAGATAGGGAGAAGGGGGAAAAGAAGGAAGGGAAAAAGAAAAGAAAGGAGAAAAGGAAAAAATGTAAATAAACCTGCTGCAAATAGGGAAGGGTGGGGGAATGGAAGGGAGGGGTGGGGAAGAGAGGGGAAAACCAAGATATACCATGTACAGGTACAAAATAAAATAAGCATGTTGAATATGATCATTATGTATACAGTGTACCAATACATGCTCTTGGTTAAAAGAAAAAGAAAAGAATTCAGTTCGTGAACTGAGGTACCATCATACATTTTCTGCAAAAGGGAACCAAGAGACAAACACTACTTTAAGAAACGGTTTCTGCTATGGAAAGCACACACAGAAGGAGATGTTTCCTATTCTTTTTCTTGTTTTTATTATCATTACTTTTTTGAGATGGCATTTCACTATGTTGCCCATGCTGGTCTTAACCTCGCTAAAGCAATTCTCCCTCTTCAGCCTCCCGAGTGCTAAGACTATAGGCATATCACTCGGCTCGGTTCCTTTAAAGATTTCCCTGTTTTAAGCTTTTGGGAATGAACACGCACATTTCCACAGTCAGAAAAAAAGGCTTTTTAAAAAAAAAGTTCCTACATTTGACTTTAAACACATATAAACTGACATCCATCCATTTAAGTAATATTTAAAACTTACTGAGTACCTACTAACTAGGTGCTATGAACCTACAGGTGGACAAGTTCGGAGTCCTCATGACGCTCATGGTCCGCGGGGAACACAAACATAGTAACTGAAATTATTACCTCATTTGCTTCACTCTGTTGTTGTTCTTTCTTTTTTCTTCTCTTTTCTCTTTTTTTCTCATTTGTAGTTGATTTGCTTCCCACAGCTTGAGACTTTCCAGTATTCCGGCCTTTGCCCTTGCCAGGCTCAGAATCAGAACCGCTACCACTATCTACTTGTAAGAGGGCGAAGCGTGAGGCCGTAGTGGGAACAGAACTAAGTACTGCTGAAGCCATGGTACAGAATTTTCTTTTCAAAGATTCTGTCAAGAATAATTCCTGTGAGGAAAAAAAGAGAAAAATGAGTAAATTTACTGAGTAAAATCTGTTTTAGATTTTAAAACAACCATAAATACACATTTCTCCTGACAGCGGATTTAGTAGTACTGTATTTGGATCCATATAGTCCCTTTGACAATACAAACTTACTCAGGAAAAACAATACACTGATATTTCACAGATAACTACTGCAAGACTACCATTATAATGTATTCCTTTTTTCATTTATGAATCTCAAAAAAACTATGATTTTCCTCTCCTTGAAATATCTCTTATATACAGTGTAATATTTATGGAAAACATTCTATACCATTATGGTTTATAATAGAAAAGGAGGCATATCATTTTTTTTTAGTAAATGCTGTTTCCTGCATGGTTTATCTCCTCTGAGAAGCTGCAGGAACATGCAGGCACAGACACAAGGCCCAGCTTCATCTCCAACACTGTGGAAAGGGCCTGGACATTGTGGAGCAGAGCCCATCACTTTTCACTGTACATAATTTTATCAATCCTACATATTTACACCTAACTTCCAAAAAGGAAAAAAAAAACCAGTATTCTCATATATATATTCAAATGCTTTAATTTGATTTGAGAGACTGGTATAGAATTGACAGCAAAAGACCTTAAATTACCTCAACCAAGCAAACTTCTGAAATCATCTTCCACATAGGTGGGTATGGTTTCATTTAGTTTCCTGTCAACATTTCAAGAGTCTTTTAGACTTAAAAGGGATCTTAAAGGTCTTCTAGCAACTGCTGACTTAAATTACTTTCACAGATGAGATACCTGGAGTTTAGATTTGTTAAGCGACTTCCCTAAGATCATTCTACAAGGTAGTCTCAATCAGGACCTGAACCTCGATTTCCCGAACCTTACTCTGCATGTCCAATGCAATAAACTCATGAGGTTTTTCTTTTTCTTTTGTGTACATGTGTGTGTGATTAGATGGGAACTGAACCTAGGGTCTGGTACATGCTAAGCATGTGTTCTACTCTTCTACTGACCTCCAATAGCCTTCTCACACTGCCATCATCCAGAGACAGCTATTATTTTGATTTTTAATAACTTACTCCGTTTTTATTTACAGTGTTGTCATATCTAGCTTGAGTCACAATGCTCAAATCTGAACTACCTGATGTCATTTCCATAGTATCTTATTGGTCATACATATATATTTCCTCTTGTGTCACAGGTCTACCCTATTCACTATGGGAGAAAACTATGCAACAATGAATACCAGGAGGTAAGGATCACTGATGCCCAATTTGAAATCTTACCACACACTATAGTTTGCATGTTTTCAGAAAAGAAAATGAGAAGTATGTATTAAATATTTCATCATTAGAATCCAGAAAAATATTTGGAAATCTTTCAATTTGTCTATTATACAATGAAAAAATATCATGAGGTGATAGTTGAAGATGTCATTGAGCAATCACTAAATCAACACATTTTTATTGTAATACCATGTTAATACTTAATGTTCTTGTATCCAAAAACATGCAGATCAAGATAAAATACCACAACATACACTGATGACATCACACTGTATATCCTTAAAGCTTCTTTCAGGCCTGTGGGCAGTGAGGAAAACCCTGGAGAAGTTATGGCCTCTGGGTTTCACCTTCAGATGCAAGGAACCTCATCTGGTGGGTAGCTCATGTACACGCTGCTCAGCTGTCTTGTCGACTGTGACATAGAAAGTCTTGAACTGCCTAGAAATCTCCTCCATCAGAAGACTGCAGAGTGCGCTGCTGCTGTCACGGAAGGAACCCTAACGGAACTGTTGGAAGGGTTTATGTTCCAGGTGCCCAAAGTGCACAGTACATGATACAGGCAACAGCAAGTAAGGAGTGGAGGAGACCAGCATCTCCTAGTGAGCAAGGTTCCGAGGAATGGCCTTAAATCTCGAAGTCAGTATTTTTTCCCATTTGCCAGTGATATGCCCTGTTAATAGCATAAAATCTAGCTGCAAAGTAGCCTGGTCAAACAATGCTTATACTTCTTACCAATTACAGCTTTGTCACTATTTTAAAGCACTTGACGTTAGAAAACCCAAATGAACCTGAAATTCATTTTACGACAGGAAATTTTCTATTATTCATATCATTTTGTATTAGAGAGCTATAAGATTCTTTAAAAATTTCAATTGTTTATAAATTACTGACTACTCAGGGAACAAAAATTATTCGTTTTTATTACTCATACAATTTTACTGCAGACTCAGTTAGAAGTAATGATCACTTGAAAGTCCAGATCAGGAACTGTACATTTTTATTTCATGATAAATGTGATACAGTATTTTAAAATTTATATTCACAGATGCAAGCATAATTTTCTCACTAAAAATCTTCAAAAGATTTTGAAGATTCAAAAATGTGACTGGGAACACCTGACTCCACTGCAAAATATGCTCTGAAACTCGAACCAGGATGTACCCATCTAGAAACTAAGGCTTTAATCTCTGAAATGAAAAAGTGTTTGGTCACAGAGAAGTAGCTGAACAGTCAGGCACTACCACGAGTCAGAGACCTAAAGATTACACCTAATACACTGCAGTAAGAAAACATCAATTTATCACAACCCCAAGAATCACAGTTGAGACTATGTTCTAAACTGCAGACGCCCAGTAGGTATTTCCTGAATGAGTGAAAAGAAATAACAAAAGAAAAAACAGGGGTGGGGATTTAGCTCAGTGGTAGAGCACCTGCCTAGCAAGCAGAAGGCCCTAAGTTCAATTCCCAGCATCTCCCCCACCAAAAAAAAGGAAAGAAAAAGAAAAAAAGCATTAGAATAAATGCCTTTAACTGAGGAAAGAACCAATGATAAATACTTGAAAGTAAAAAACATTTTCCTGGGAAGATTGTACCACCTGAACAACCACTGTGTCAAATACTTCAACTCTGAAAAGGTAGAATGTAAAGAGAGAATTACCTAAAATTATTCCTTGTTTGATTCGGGTAAGGGTACAGAAAAGAACAGGGCAGTGGCGACCACTTGTGTTATAGTTTACATAACAGTAAATATTAAAGACAAAAAAATAGTTGTATTTAGTCTGCAGCTAAAGGGAGAGGAGATGAAACAACTAAAAGGGCTCAATCTGTACTTCATGCTGTTCTTAAAAAAAAAAAAAAAAGGACAGATAACAAATCATCTATTCAAAAGCCACTAGAGAAATCTGCATACCTTGTCAAACAATACACTGACCAGTACTTCAGAAGTGATAGATGGGAAAATGTAAATTTTAAATAAAAGATGGAAATATAACTTACATATCTAATTCACAATTTGAAAATGTGTATTACCTACCGAAAAGAAAGAAATGCATGAGGTTACTCATTACACATCTTTTCTACAGTTTTCATGATTTCCCTAAATAGTCTACAATGGCAACATACTTCTATCAGGAAAAAAATTCATCTTGAAAAGAGAAAATAATTGTGTATACCAAAATTGAAAATGTTAAGCATAATGTAATCAATGAAATAGTAATTTTTTTTGCCTGTTTCAAAATTTAGAAAGGGTAACTACAGGTCACAAGTGACAGTGAGACACTTTAGTACTTCATGTTAGTGATGCAGAAGTCAAATCATAGTGAATTACGGTCAGAGACTAACTACGTTGCATGCTTTTAGGAGAACATTACATTCATTAATTTTTAGGAATTTAAAGAATAAGGAGGGGAGGGGGAGTGGAAGGGAGGGATACCAAGGTATACCACGTACAGGTACAAATTAACTATAATGAATGTGATCATTATGTATATCTACAAGGTACCAATACATGTTCTTAGTAAATAAATTAAAACTAAAAGAATTTAGGGCTGGGGATTTAGCTCAGTGATTAGAGTGCTTGCCTTGTAAGCACAAGGGCCTGAGCTCGATCCCCAGCACCACAAAAATAAATATATAAATAAATAAATAAAAATAAAAGAATTTAAAGAAATAGCCATGTTTCATAATCCAAGAATTCTTTTGTAATTTTTTTTAAACCTTAGACACCAGGCAGACACCAGGTTTTTGGGGGTTTTTTGTTTGTTTGTTTTTTTGGGGTTTTTTTTTGGTGCTGGGGGTCAAACTCACGGCCTTGGCTGTGCAAGGCAAGCATTCTAACCATTGAGCTAAATCCCCAGCAGAGAAACCAGGTTTTTAAAAGACACTATTTCAGGTTTTGGCTGGGGTTAGTATTCCTTCTGTCTTGGGTCATAAACGTCTGCCTCTCCACCTTCAGCCATACTTAAGAAATATGAGGACAAACAATTCAAATATAGTTCATCTCCCTCCTCTATTTTCCTTTCCTCTCTCTTTCAAACACACTTGGTCTTTAAAATTCAGATATTTACACGCTCATTTATACACTCCTATGTGATATAATTAAGACATACAAAGCAAATGAAACTATGGCAGACCTCTACTAAGCTACTTAATTCATGTTAGCATGAATATGGTGCCTAATGTGTCTTAGACAAGAAATCTAATGATTATTTTGTATTTCCTACTCCCCCACTTTGAATCTCCTTTGAAAAATTCCAAGGCAGTAGGTATCAAACAGTGGTATAGTGTACGCTTAACATGCACATGGGCCTTGGGTTTGCTCCTCAGCACTGCAAAAATAATGAATAAAATAAAATAAAAAATAAATTAAAACAAGTATTTCTTCTAAAAAAGAAAATTTCAAGGCTAATAACATATAAGAAGTTGAAGACAAAAGAAATTCACGAGATAATTTAAAAAATAGAAATGTTTTAGGTGAAAATTCAAAAGAAACAAGTTCACAATTATAAATACACAGAAAACTCACAAATGTATTTGCTATTCTCCTATCATCTTTTATAATTTAATGACTACCATTAGTAAAAACTACTAATTCCTGTATCCTTGAAATTACAATGATGTCAAAAGTATATGAAATCTTCATTTTACACTCAATATCTAAAAAGCCAATTATTTGACTTATTGAATATAATGGCATATGTTAGCTTTCCACAACAACTCTCCCTCTTTGTATTTGAACTCAAGGAAAACCAACTACTTCGAATTTCTTGAACATAACAGTTAACTTATTCCTATCTTCATGCTATTCCCTTTGCCTGTGATGCCCTCTATCTCTTCCATTTAAAATTTCTAATTCACTCCTCAAATTCCTGTGCAGTGGCTAGCATCTCTACGAAGTATTCTCTTACCTGTTCCTCAAATTAATCATTTTCCATATTTCCTATTTATTTTTACTATTAAAGAGACTCCATAAAAATAATCCCTTTATTGTTGTGCTTCACGTCCTAGTCCTGATTTCAAAATCAGGCCTTTTGTCTCTATTCCTGACAAATTCTATAGAACATAAATTTATTGAACATACTGGGATTTTTGTTTTTGTTTTTTTGGTGCTGGGGATCAAACTCAGGGCCTTGCACTTGCTAGGCAAGTGCTCTATCACTGAGCTAAATCCTCCAACCCCTTAGTGGGTTTTTTGCATGTTATGTTATGTTTACATTCCCCAAGTATACAACTACCTATGCACTCAAAGATGTTTTGGGGGGAGTGTGAATCATACATGGCCTGGCCTGCCTGAGGCTCCAAGTTCATCCCCCAACACCCACCATAAAAACGCAAACAAAATTAAACTCCCCCCCAAAATTAAAATCAATTTGTAACTCAGTGATACACCAATTGTGTGGCACACCGTGACGCCCTGGAGGACTACAAGTTCAGGGTCAGCATGGGCGATTCAGCTAGATTCTGTCTCAAAATAAAAAATAATAATTAAAAAAAGGCCGGGTATGTGGCTCAGTGCTCCCTGGGTTCAACCCCCACCCCCCCAGGCACACACACATACATACACACAAAGTACAAACGGGTACTTAATGAGAATATAAGATTTTCCTCATGAATACAGCACATGCATTTTTATTGGCCCACAATATTTGGTGGGAGCGGTACTGGGAACTGAACCCAGAGTCTTCACACTAAACTGCATCCTCAGCTCTCTTTATACTTTTTATTTTGAGACAGTCCCACTGTCATGCAAGCTCTGCTCATACTAGTGATTCTCCTGGGATTGAAAGGTGTGGACCACCATGCTGGGTCACAAAGTTCTTCGGATCCACTAAATTCTTGCTCTTCTGTGGCTGGAAGCCACTAGACTGACACTACATCACATGCAAAAGTTTTTAATGACTATATATGACAAGAACTTCTCATTCCACAGGACTTAACTACTACCAACTTTAGCGGTATAAAGTTGTTGAGAAAAAAATCCAGATTTCTGTAAACATTTTTAAAACAATATTCTAATTTGCCATAAGGTTTCTCAAATATTTTTATGGCTCCAAGACAAATTATTAACCTGATGATTCTGATTGCAATCGCATTTACTACATCAAGAGGCAATGGTAAATGGCGTAGGAAAGTCACTAATTTTTCAGTATAAGAAACACGACCTTTAGCGCTTTTAATGAAAGCGCATGACCCCTTACTCAACTGAAAAATCTCGCTAAGATAAAGAGAGATAAAAAGGATGTAAAGAAATGGCAGACCGTGTAATAAACTATTTCATCACTTCTGCTCAATGTTTATTAAACATCCTAAATAGTAGCAATCCCCCGAAATTTTGAAAGAACTTCCAAACAATAACGGTAAAAATTCTGCTCGTCTACTTTTCAGTAGCCGGCGGGGAGGAGGAGCCCGCACCCGAGAATCACTCACGGTACCTCATTCCCGGGCGAGAGCCCAGTTTCACCCGCAGGCTGCGACCGATGCTCCGAAACTTACTCGCGACCGCAGGGGAAAACACCGTGCGGCGAGACGCAGCCGGGCGCAGGACTCCAAACCTGAAGAGCAGAGCGCCGCGAGTCACCAGTCGCTCCAGAAATTTCGAGCTCGGCCCGGGCGGGAGCGCGGCGGCGGGGGCGGCACCTGTCACCGCGGCCCGCACCCGGCGCCGGGCCTGGGTCCGCCCCCCCGCCCGCCGAGCCCGCCGCGGCCCTGCCGAGAGCCGCCCCGCCGCCCCGCGCCGCGGCCAGCGGGCCCGGCGCCGCCTGAGGCCGAGTCGCCGCGCTGCGCGCCCGGCCCGGAGCGCACCCGCCGCCTACTCACCGGGCCTCCGCTCGGCCTCGTCCTCCCAGCCCGCGGCCGCTCCGGGCGTTGGGACTCGGCCGGGGCGGCCCGCGGGTCGGGGCCGCGCGGCGGGCGGGCTGGCGCGGGCGGACGCGGGCTTCGGGCCGCCGCGACGGCGGCGGCGAGCGCGGGCGAGGCTGCGGCGAGGGCGGGCGGGGCGGCGGGGCCCGCGGCGGGGAGGAGGGCGGGGCGGGGCGGGGCCTGGCGCCCGCCGCCGCGCGAGGTTTGTTTATTTGCCTGGTGGGTCGCGGCGCCGGCGCTGCGCGGAGGCCGGCGGGTTACGTGACGCCCGGAGTTGGAGAGCGGACCAGAACCACCTGCTAGAGACGGGAGCTACGGGGGCCGGGCAGGGTCCAAACGGCTCACGTAGGCGACGGCGCCGCGGGCCTCGGGGTCACGGGGCGAGAAGGGCTCGCTCCCGGAGCGAGCCTCGGGCTGCAGGCCGCTCCCCCGTGCTCGGCGGGGCCACCTGCCTCGCGGAGAGCCCCGGGCGCTGGCGTGGGGAGGGCTGTACAAGGGCTTCCCGCAACACCAGGGTCACCTCCCGTTAGTGAGGTAGGGATGGTGCTGCGCCACGTCTCCTGGGGAAAGTAACGTTGCTCAGTTCTCGGTACAGCCACCAGCACCTTCCCGTTGTCTTCGGAGATACTCTGTCGGTAGCGGTAGTTAATTTTACAAGCGGAGTGAAGTGACTTGCCCAAAGCCCTCCAGCACATGGCAGCTAATGCCAGAGCTGGAATCCAGCTGTACTGGCGTCCAATTCTGGGTCTACTGCATGCATTATCTCCATAAATCACTGTGATCCAACTTGTGGTACACACACAGGTGGGATGCTGCGGGATTACAGAGGGGAGTTGACTTCGTGCTGTCAGAGTGGAAATAAAACACAGATAAAACAGTTTTACAATAAAAGATCGTGATAGGCTCCATGCAAAAATGTAAAGTTCAAGCCGACCAAAGCTGAATCCCAGGAAGAGCAAAGGCTCTAGGGTATGTTTAGAAGTAGCACAGACAAGGGAGAATGATCCGCAGATGGCAAGTGGGTGAATTTGTATTTAATTCAGTGTTTTGAGTTTTCAAGGTTTAAAAGTTTGAGGGAAGTAAGGGAAAGCTTGTTCTTTGTGGCTATTGAATTTGAAAGGACTTGTTGGAGGGGGTAGGAAGAGAAAAAATAACAAATAGAGATTTTGAGTTCGTAGGTAATTATAAGAAATAGAAAAGGAAGAATTGTAAGAGAAAGGAGAACTAGTTGCTTTTTTGAGAAGATGATCAGTTTAGGTTTGGACATTTTAAGAGTTTGAAGGGTTTTCGAGGCAGCCAAATAGATGTGGACACTGAAAAGTCAGAAATAAAGGTTTTGAAATTTAGGATCGAAGACTGAGCTAGAAAATAGATGGGAAAGTAATCAACCTCACAGTGATATCGTTGTGACAGAAAGGGGCAGAATCCTGGAAAATACCTTCTTTTGAGTCTTGCTAAACTGTGATCATTAGCTGAGCAGTATAGCAGTACCAGGAGGTTTGTCGAAATGCTGATCTCAGGCCCCAACCAAGGCCTGGTGAATCCACATTGGTATGAACTGATTTTCCCCCAAAACCTCATGAGCGCAGAGGTGGACTTTTCAGAGGTGGCTGGATCTAGGGAGTGTGAATACAGGTTAAGAGTGTCTGGTAGCTGGGTTAGTCCACTGATTGGTTAGCGTAGTTCTAGGTTCGGCTGAATAATTTTACTGAAGACAGAAGAGCCACTCTGGGTCTAAATGGCACCAATCAAAAGGCTTATAGCCTCGATGGAATAAAAATGGAATTAAACAAGGAAGGGTGCCACTTGCTACTTCCTGCCTCCCATGCCGTGGACTGTTTCTCCTCTGCGATGCCCTCTGCCATGTGGCCCTGCCTTGGAGCTAGCCGACCATGGATTGAAACCTCTATAGACTGTGAGCTAAAACAAACCCTTCCTCCTTCGACTTGTGGGTGTTGGGTATTGTGTCTCAGTGATGAGAAAAGTGACTACAACACACATATTCAATTTAATAAGAACCCCCAAGAAATTTGACCACATCAAAGTTTGAGAAGCTCTTCTCTAGAGGAGAGAAGCCAGCAGAGAAGGGGAAGAAATGGGAGGAAAACCAGGGTAATGCAAGGTAAATTGAAGTTTCACGAAAGCATACCAGGAGGAGTGTTGATCAACAATATCCAAAACCACAGAAGTTGAAAGGTGCAAAGAAAGAAGATATGCATTTTGAAATTAGGTAGCATGGTCCTTATGAATACATTATTTAAATTGAAAGCTTGGAAACATCTGCTTTCTAATTGGGGATAGCTAGGGACCCAGTGCTCACATTTCTCAAATATATAGGACATACTGAAATAAGTGGGTAGATTTCATAGCAAGAGACAGTAGAGGTTCTCTTCTAGTCGATGCAAGAAATAAGAATCCGGAATATTTCAGGAGATGGCTGATTGGCCATCACAATTTATTTCTCTTCTCTCCCTAAACACTGAGTACTTTTCACAGCCTCTCTTTCAGCTAGTGTGGTCAGGTACTAAGTCATTGCAAGGAAACAGGAACAGGAATTCTGTCTGCCACTGCCAGGCCAGGGCCTTTACTTTGAGAATATGTGTCTCCCTCCTTAGTGTCATAGTCACTGGGACAAAATACCCAACACCTGCCATTTGACGGGGGCGAGGTCTATTACGGCTCAGTTACAGTGTGTGGCCGACTGGCTCCAAGGCAGAAATGGCACGGCACAGTGTCGTGGTGGAGGAGAGCTGCCCACTTCCTGACGGCCAGGAAGCAGAGAGAGAAGGGAATGGCCAGGGAGGGAGACACACCCTTGCAGGTCACACTCCCAGTGACCTGCCTCTTCTGACCACATCCTCTCTCCTAACAACACATTCAGCGATAGCACCCCCGTGATCTAATCCCGAAGCCCAGCCTCTGAGTGCACGGGAGTTTGGGGTCATTCTATCTAAACCATAATGATCTAAACCAAAGTTTTCCTTTTCTGCCAGCTGAACCCTGGACAAGGCACTTGTGATTTGATTATTCGGATGAGTAGAAGCCCCTCGGGTTGGCAAAGCCACAAGGAAGAAGGTGCCTGGATAAAGGACACCAGGCACCTGGAGCACTCAATTATGTGAGCAGCATATAAATTTCTATTAAGTTAGAACTATAACCTTTTGAGGTTCATTTGTTGTAGCAGATTAGCTACTCTAGTAAAATAGTCATTAACTAAAAATAAAGAGGAGAAAAGAGGTTAAAATAGGAGTATGAGTGAGGAGGAGTGAACTGAACAGGATTGTAGTAAGGCATCTAGGCTACCTAAGGACTCCTTTCAGAGAGTGGTCATGAATTTATAGAGACTAGTTGGTTGCGCCTTATTCATTGCTCATCTCCAGGCACTAAGCAGGCAGTTTTAGCACTAAAAAGGACTGAGATTTGGCCAGGGAAGTATAATGGAGAAGGAAAGGCAAAATAGTTGAGGGTAGAAGCAAAGGGGGCATTATAATCTCAGGTGTGGTAAGAAGTAAGATTAAGGGGCTGGTGGCCTAGCTCACACAAGGCCCTGGTTCAATCACAATTACCTCAAACACAGAAAAAATAAGGCCGGTGAGGATCAGTAAATAGAAGGTAGGGTGTCTAGATTGGTGTCTCCGATGAGGTTGAAGAATTGTTGGAGTTTGGAGTTTAGGTCCTCTAGGGAATGACCTAGAAAGAAACCAGGTGAAGAGTGGGAGGTTTGAAATTGTAAAATTAGAGGAAGGGTTGTAGTTACCAGTTACATGAAGATGTAGGGAATTATTCTAAAAATAAGTAATGGAGTCCTATGGTTTTGGTATTAAGTGTCTTCCAAAGGTCCTTGTGGTAAAGGCTTGGTCCACACCATGGAGATATTGGCAGGTGTTTGGATCCTTAGGAGGTGTGGCCTAGTACCTTTAAGTCGTTGGGACCCTTGAGGGGGGAGTTGTACATAGTAGAAGCCCAGCCCCGTGCTCAAGTCCTGTTTCACTTCCCAGCTGTGAGGTGAAGAGCTTCAGGTTTTACTCTCTGCTACGATGTGCTTTCCTCACCACAGCCCAAAAGCAGAGGAACTAATCAGTCATGGACCGATCTCTCCAAAACTGTGAGCCAAAATAAACTGTTTCTTCTTATAAGTTGAGTAGCTCAGGTATTTGTTACAGTGATGGGAAGCTATCACTGAGGTAACAGAGGGTACAAGATCTTTTAAAGAACTCAAGGATTTGAGAGTCAGTAGGGGGCTGGGAATAGCAACGCACACATGTGTAGTCCCTGCTGCTCAGGAGACTGAGACCAAAGGATTGCAAGTTCAAGGCTAGCCCGAGCTACATAATGAGACCCCATCTCAGGAAAAAAAAAAAGGCAGTAAGGGTTTTAAAAGGAACATCCACACAGTTCCATATATTGTTTATAAGCAGTCACAAAACAGTATCTCAGTCAACAATGAGCTATACAAATATAAAAGTGGCCTTATAAGATTGTACACACAGTAACATTGTAGGTTAGTTCATGTAAGTACACTTTATGATGTGTGTACAATGGCTTAATCACCTTATAATGCATTTCTTTTCTTTTGGTGCCAGGGATCAAACTCACGGCCTTCTGCTTGCTAGACAGGCACTCCACCCACTGAGCTAAATCCCCAGCCCCATATAATGCATTTATTGGCACATAGCCCTGTCATTAAGCAACACAGGACTATATAGCTGTAGATAACTGAAGTGTGTGTAGATATGTATACACCTCACGGTAACTGAAGATTGTATACATACACATACACCTCACAAGACTCACCGTAGGTGTGACACCACAGCACTGCTGGAGCAGTGAGTAACCTTGGAGAAGATGCTAGTGATCCTGGTACTAAAACCTTCCAACAGTGAAAGGTTGAATTATTTGAATTAGGATATTTAGGGCCATCAATGGCTTAATATGGTAAACACTTGAAGGTGTATTTCTATTAAATGGGTGCTTTAAGTTTTATGTTACTAGTGTGGGATTTCTAATTGCTTCTGACCGCTCAAATTATAGGTGGTAACTGCTTTCTTTCACAGGAAATGCTCATCTGTCTGTATTATAAATCCGACACATGCCAGGCTTCATAGTTTTAATGACCATACTTTAAAATTTGTCATCGATTACTCTGTTCTATCTCCAATGTGTAGCTCAAATGGTTATGTCTACGGTGATGCTAGCTTTGCCACATCAGATATACACAATGAGGGGCTGGGGATTTAGCTCAAGTGGTAGACCATTTGCCTAGCAAGTGCAAGGCCCCAAGTTCGAGCCCCAGCACCAAAAAAAGACCCCAAAACAAAACAAAACAAAAACTTGCTATAGGTTAAGTTAACAATAAACAGGGATTGATTAGAGACTTGACAAATTGAAAATAGCAAGGTCACCTGTACCTTGGGAAATTGTGTATATGTTACATGGCATGAAGGCTCTAGAGTCAGACTGCCAGGGGTGGATCTTAGCACTCACCCCTTGTTTATGGTAAGGATAACATGTGTAGTCCATACAATATATATAATCATTTTAAAGACTGCCTTTAAATTAGGTATGGTTTTTCTGTTACTGTATTTGTATCAAATTCCTATGAAATTACCTATAACTACACATGATTTTTCCTTCTTAGAAAGTTTTCCTTTCCTTCTTAGAAAATGTTCATTATATCCATACACGTGAGGGGCCAATGGTAACAAGACTTCTGCTTAAACGTGGTGCATTGAACACACAGGTTTTTCTCTGCTTACTCAAGATAACTCATTGCAGTGACAGTGAGGGATTCAAAAAGATATTAATTTATAATGACAAAGCAAACAGGAAAAGAGAACCCTGCTGACAAAGGATGTCAATAAAACTCAGGAATGCAGAAGGCAAATGGATGATGACATTTTTCAAAGAGAGCAGACGGGGAGTTTAACTGACGTACTAAAGCTGAGAAAGTTAATACCCGAGTTTTTGCTGGGAGGCAGAGCCGGGCGGTACGTCCTGATGGCACAGGACCCGGGAAGGCTCTGGAAGTGGAGCCACCGTGTCTCTGGAAGCAGAGGTAGGCTGAAGTTGAAAATGGGAAACTCGTCAAGGTTTTTTAAAGAGAAGTGGGATTCTTCCCCCTCTCTAGTCTCTGCTTCATTCCATGCTGCCCACCCAGAAGATAGATGGTTTACTTTCTGGAGAGGGTGACCCAGAGGTCTCTAGATACCCAGGCAGAGCAGAGGACAGGACGGCCCATTGCACAGGAAAGCAGAATTTAGCGACATTGTGCATACCGAATTATGAGGCAGACTTCAGCAGCTTCATTCCCAACTTCCTCCCGACACATTTTAGAATGCCTGGATCCTGTCAGCAGATTGTGATCTTTCTCTTAGGGGAAAAGCAGCTGGTCCAAGAGAAGAGGCCTGCAAATCCTGAGGTTTGAGGTCTTACGAAGAATGTGACTTGTTGCTCGTCTCTCAAGAGCTAAGCCCAACAGGGACAAACCCTGCCCTGCTCACACCAACATGGGTTCCAGTCTGTTTTTTTATGTGCGTGTGGGGGCCGAGGAGTATGCTGGAGATTGAACGCAGGGCCTTGTGCTTCCAATCTACTTTTTAATCACTTTTTTTTTCACAATGGAGTCTTGCTATGTTGCTCAGGCTGGCCTTTAACAACAATCGTCCTGCCTCAGCCTCCCAAGTAGCACCTCATTCTTAAATGTCGGTGAATAGTAGAGGCTTTCCACTCATTTGAAGAAACCTCTTTACATAAAAGACCAGCATAAAATGACAAACAGAGAAACAGAAAAGAGGAACTAGAAGGAAATACAACCAATGAACTAATGTGAGGAGCTGGAAAAGATGTTAAAAAAGAAAAAGAGCCCTTGAAAATTTTAACTCCCATCTGTTTTTCTTGGGAAACTAGTGGAGGGAATTACTCCACCCAAATAAAGGAGTAAATCAAGAAATAGAAAAACATGGGACCTGATGAGAAGAATGCCAACAAAGGAGAAAGAGAATTCCCTAGCTGAGTGTGACGGCAAGCTCCCGGATGGCAGCTGTGCAGCAAGCCTGGAGAATGCCCAGTCCATCCTCACAGAAAGTGGAGGGCTCCAGAGGGGACTGCTCCAAGAAAACATACCGAAAGCCATTGAACTTTATGAACAAAATTTCACAGCTCCAATGGGCCATACAAAGATGAAATGTGGATAGATACAGAAGAAGCTAAGCAACCTAAGAAAGAAGGAATTACAAACTCCAAGGAAAGCAAATTATTTCTGGGACCCTGATTGCTTAAGAATGTTTGATGTTTCTCCCTGGTATTATACTTCCCTGCCCTTCGATGTCAGACTCAGCATTGTGAGTTATGCTGGCCAGTGAAATCAAGGCAAAAGGGAGTATGTCACTTCTGGGGAGAAGCTTTCAGAGCCAGCTCGAGGTCCCGTCTCTGCCCTGCCACAGCTGAGCATTATGCAAACAGGGACTACTCTGGCTGAGTCCTGAATGAAGATGACAGAGTAGACCGCAGCCAGCCCACTGCTGGACATGTGCGTGAATGAGGAAACTTTATTGCTGTGAGCTGACACCCCAAGAAAGGGGATGTGGAGTTTCTGTGGTCATTTATCAATGTGGCTTGATGAAATTCTCCTGACTGATAGAACGTGAAATGCTGTGGCCAATATTTAATGGTCACTAAAATGTCCAAATAGGGCTGAGGTTTAGCTTAGTGATAGAGCATTTACTTAGCCTGCATGAGGTCCTAAGCTAAATCCTCAGCACCAAAATATAACTAATTACTTAAAATTTGAATTTAAAAAACCAAAAAATAAAACTCTTAAACCACATATATAACCACTTTGAAAAAATATTTCTTTTGAAAAAGGAAGATGAACTGTGAGGAGAGGGTAAAGTTGTATTATTGTTTTAAATCTAGCCAAATTAGTGGACTATTATTCCCACATTAAGATTATAAGCAGAGCCAGGCGTGGTGGTGCACATCTCTATTCCAGCATTTAGGAGGGTGAATCAGGAGGATCTCTGCGAGTTCAAGGCCAGCCTGGACCACAGAGCGAGACCCTTTCTAAAAAAAAGAATTGTAAGTAAAACCCATTCTTGGTTAGTACTTTGAAAGTATCTATTTAAACAAAATTGAATAAATTGAAGTACTAAAAGGTAAAATTTTCATGATGTCTGTTGTACAAAGGAAATGAGAATGTTGCTTTCCTTTCCAGCCCCTCACTGTGGTGCCATTTATAGTGTACTGTTTATATGAAGTTACATGTCATTTACTTGAAAAGTTACTTATGAGTAAGGAATTATTTTATGAGAGGCTGTTTTGTACTTTCAGAAATAATTTAAAAAATACTCTCTGACACTAGACCAAAAACAAAGTCTTTTCCTCAGGAGCCTGACAAAGATTAAAATGATTTGCTATATGTAGATATATAGGTATCACCTATAATTTATAAAGAATTAGTTGTACTTAATGGGGTTTCAAAATCTCTCTCCTGGTATTTTTTATATTGTTTTTACTACCATAGAAGAAAAAGATTTGGGCAAGCAAAAGTAAACCAGTCCAACTGCATAAAGTATAAGGAAGAAATGCAGCAGGGTGTCCTCACCTTCGGGCTTCTTAGTGCAGCTCTGCTGTGATCTGAGCCTCGGACCCTTGTCTCCAGCAACCCTAGAAACCAGCACCACTTCACCACCTCACTCTGCGAGTCCTCTTTCTAGGCCCCCAGTGGTCCAGGCCTGTTATTACCCTGCTTGCAATAATGGCTTGAGCATATGGTATCGTTTACCACTTCTTAGGCTTTCCGATGGGTCTTCCTGATCTAAAAATGCTGTAACTCTTATTTCTGTACTTTCCTAACCCCAGGTTGTCCGTTAAGACTCCAGGGAGAGACACCGTACTCCTAAACCTAGATGCCCTTCCTCCATATTCCCATAGTACCCTCAATGTTTCACAAATGCCTTCATATTCCCTTTTGTTATGAGCCGCAAAAAGGCAGAATGTCACAACGGTGCCAGACTCAGTGGTTGCATTCAAATGTTTGTTGAATAATCAAACCCAAATGTAACTACCTCTTCACTTGTCTGTCTTTCCTCAGGCTGTATGCTCCTGATATATAGGGCTGTGGTTTATTAAACTTGGTTTCTTTTAGCATTTAGCACTTAGCATAATACCTGGCACATAGAAGCTTGTTGAATAAATTATCTTGTCAGCATTACCATTAATCTTAAAGATCTATAACACTGAGAAATATGTAGAAAGAAAGTATCCTGATGATGCAGAAAGATATGAGAGGGCTAGGTGATTTAGCGCAGTGGTTAGAGTGCTTGCCTTGCAAGCACAAGGCCCTGAGTTCAATCCCCAGCACCGAAAAAAAAAAAAAATGAGGCACTGAAGATTGTTCCTATTTCACTTACACAGAAAAGATACATGTGAAAGACACAAGACAAGAGACTGTTAATAGCAAATAACCTACCATGCTCTCTATGCTCTCACTATCCTTGCAAATAAAATAGAAATAATTCTCACAGAAATGGTCTTAAAATACGCAGCTGAAGTTTTATCAACCACCAAAAAAACAGATTTCTTGCTAATTAAATTGGTTTTTATAGGTAAGTGCTATTTAAATTTCTTGATTGATGGTGTGGTATATTTTTAATGTGAGTTTACTATCCAGTAAAACATCGATGAACAAAAATTAGTGGTATTTCTATACAATATCAATAACAATCCAAAAAATGAAATAGTTACACTTGGAATAAAATATTTATGAAAGAATTAACCAAATAAATGGAAGATGTGTACACTGAAAACTATAAAACATGGGAAAAAGAACATAAGACACACCATGTTCATGGACTGGAAGACTGTTGCCAATAGCACCAAATTATCTAGAGTCAACACAACTTCTATCAAAATTCTGACCTACTTTTGGCACAAATGGACAACTGATTCCAAAATATATTTGGAAAGAGTAATCAAGACAGGTGGTACTGGCACAGGACAGACCAATCAAATATAATTAAGGTCCGGAAAAAACCCATCTGTCTATACTCAATTTGTTTTCAACAAAGGTATGAAGACAATTCAATGAGAAAAAATATTTCTTCCAACAAATGGTGAGTGGACAAGTGAATATATATATGTGGAAAAGAATGAAGTTAGGGTCTGGGTGTAGTGGTACATACCTGTAATCCCAGCACTCTGGGAGGCTGAGGTAGGAGGTTTGCACGTTCAAGCTCAGCCTGGACACTTTAGCAAGTTAGCAAGACCCTGTCTCAAAAATTTTAAAAAGGGCTTGGAGTGTAACTCTGTGGGAAGGCCCTAGTACTGTGAAGAAGAAGGAAGAGAAGTTGTTGAACCGCTACTTCTCACTATACAAAAAAATTAATTCACAATGGACCAGTGGAGACACCTAGGAAGATGGCAGAGTGGGAAACAGAAACAAATCGATCTCTCCATGATTTGGAGTGCAGATACTGGAAAATAACAACATGGGGAAGAACAGGAGGGAGGTGGATCCCCAGAACCCAGGAAGGATCTGAAAAGAAAACTGAAGTTCATAGAGAAAGTGAAGAGACAGACCACAGCACAGAAAAAGGAGGTGGAAAAATGCACTTTCTCCCTGGCTCCTGCCTCATGGAGTAGGAGAGAAGGATTGACTGTACAGAGACATAGGGCAGGTGACTCCAGAGGCCCTCAGGGAGAAATGCACCAGTGGAATAGAGCAGCAAATGCTACAGTACACTACAGTAACTACTGCCATGTTCCCGAAGATGATGCTTGGCCAGACACCACCTCAGGGAAGTGGCCAACTGAACCTGGGACACTGAGAAGCTGTGGGGTGGCTTCATCTCAGGGGTCCCAGTTTTGAAATCCCACAGTGACTGGATGAGGACAATCATGGGAGACGTCCAGGGTCAGGGAATCGAGGTCAGGCCAGCGAGAGACACCCAAGATCTTGAGACAAACTCAAAAGCCAAATCTACCTATGTCTAGAAGACGTCTCTGAAAAGTAGTCACTTCCTAAAGAGCTCTGGATGCTAGTAATAAAGCTACCTACCATAAGCAATTTATAAGCATCAACACAGAAAATAAATTTCAAAAATGAGAAAACATGGAATCAAGTGCAACCCCAGATGTCCAGCTTGCCCAAGGCAAATCCAGGGGGCACTGAGGTGGAAGAAATCAAAAGCCACCCAGCTGAACTTTCTGAAATGGTAGCAGTGGAAGTAACAAAGCAGATGAATGAGCTTCTAGGGAAAAAATGAAATAATCACACAGTTAACTAAAGAAAAAATGACCATGATGAAGGACATGATTAGTGAATCTAGAATAGATACAGATTTAAAAAATAGAGGAGCTTAGGAAAGTGATAAAAACCATGAACGCCCAGCATAGGAAAGAACTGGATTCCATAAAACAGGTTCAAACACATACTTAGGAGATTAAAAATTCTACTGAAAGCCTGGGGATTTAGCTTAGTGGTTGGAGTGCTTGCCTAGCAAGCGCAAGGCCCTGAGTTCAATTCCCAGTACCCCCCACAAAAATTCTACTGAAAACATATGCAGCAGAATCAACTAATGTGCAGGTAGAATATTGGCTCTAGAAGACATGCTTATGCTTAGTGATCAACAAATGAAAGACTGCTTAAAAATACCAACGGTCCACAAAAAACCAATCCAAGAGTGGCTAGATGTTATAAAGAAAAATAACCTAAGATTAGTCAGAATCAATAAAAAAATCAGAAGACAGCACAAAGGATATAAAAACCTTGTTCACAAGAAGTAGAAAACTTTTAAGCATGGGAAAAAAATTTGACATACAGATAAATGAGGCAGATAGAATTTCAATTAGCCACGATCAGAAAAAAAACTACACCAAGACATATAATAGTCAAGATTCCAGAAATTCAATACAAGAACAGAATATTAAAAACTCTTAGAAAAAAAGAAATGAATCACCTATAAAGGAAAACCCATCAGAATCAAGCAGACTTCTCAACACTAACCCTTAAGTCAAGAAGAGCTTGGAGTGAAGTATTTCAAGCCCTAAAAGAAAACAACCTTCAACCCAGATTGATGTACTACACAAAATTATCTTTTAAAATTGATGGAGAAATAAGATACTTGCATGATAAAGAATACCTGAAGAAATTCATGGCCACCAAACCAAAGTTCTGAAGGATATTCTAAAAAATGACATTTAAGACAATTCCATGAATCCCAAAAGAATGCATCCACCAAGCAAGGCAAAACAATTAAATAGAAGGGAAAGAAAGGGAACCAACAACAAGAAAATTATATGACGAGGATAAGTCAATATATATCAGTTATAACCATCAATGTGAATGGTCTCAATTTACCAATAAAAAGAAACAGACTGGCAAAATGGATCAAAGAATAAGTACAACAATATGCTGCATACAACAAACATTTAACTCAAAAAGAAATTCATAGACTGAAAGTTAAAGGATGAAAAACAGTACTCCAAGGGACAGGAACCTGGAAAAAAGAGGGGTTAGCTCTTCTATTTGCCAACAAAGTGGATTTCAAGTCAAGAGTGACCAGAAGAGACATGCTTGTTAACGGAACAATCCAAGAGGAACAAATAACAATCATAAGTATATATGCACCAAATACTGGTGCACCCAACTATATAAAACAAACATTAATGGACATGAAAAATCAGATAAGCACTACTATAATTGTAATGGGAGACCTCCATACCCCACTATGACAAACAGATCAACTGGACCAAAAAAAAAAAAATTGACAAAGAAATATCAGAGCTGAACCAAATCTTTGAGCAAATGGACTTAATAGATATCTACAGAGTGTTCCATCCCACAATGGCAGAATACACATTCTTCTCAGATGCACATGTGATATTCCCCAAAATAGACCACATACTAGCTCACAGAACATGCTTATGTAAATCCAAAGGAATTGAAATTATCTCATGAGTATTATCAGATCATAGTGCAGTGAAATTGGAAATCATTGGCAAAAGAAATGACAAAAACTAAACACACAGAAATTAAATAACACCTTCCTGGGCAACCAATGGGTCACAGATGAAATCAAAGAAGAAATTAGACAGTTCCCACAATTAAATGATAATGCCAGTACAACATACTTGAACTTAAGGGATGCAATGAAACAAGTGCTACAAGGGAATTCATAGCAGTGAATTCCCACATCAGGAAAACAGAGTGAGCTCAAATAAATAACCTAATGTTGAAACTCAAGTTTCTAGAAAAATAAGAGCAAGTTAAACCCCAATGTGGGCATAAGGGAGGAAATTACAAAGATCAGAGCAGAAATTAATGCAATCGAGACTAAAACAATACAAAAAAATCAATGAATTGAAGAAGTTGTTTTTTTTTTTTTTTTTTTTGGGTGGTGCCGGGGATCGAACTCAGGCCCTTGTGCTTACAAGGCAAGCACTCTAATCACTGAGCTAAATCCCCAGCCCTGGTTCTTTGAAAGATTGAATTAAATTGACAAACTCTTAGCCAACCTTATCAAAAATAGGAAAGAAAAGAAAAAAGGGAAGAAAAGGAATGAAAAGGACAAAATCACAAGTGGATCCTGCAGAAATCCAGAAGATCATTAGTACCTACTTTGAGTACCTGTACTCTAATAAGGTGAAAATTCAGAAGAAATGGACAGATTCATATATACATATGAATTACCAATGCTGAATCAAGAAGATACAAAAATTCTAAATAACCTAATATCAATTAATAAAATTGAAAAATATAACTTAAAAACTATCAACAAAGAAAAGCCCAGATCCTGACAGATTCAGTGGTAATTCCACAAGAATTTTAGAGAAGATCTAATGCCACTACTCCTCAACCTCTTTAATGAAATTGAAAGAGAAGAAATACTTCCAAAGTCATTCCTGGAAGCAAGCATTACCTTGATACCAAAACCAGAGAAGGATCCAAGAAAACAAAGAGAACTACAGGCCAATTTCCTTAATGAACATAAATGCAAAAATCCTCAATAAGAAATTGGCAAACAGAATGCAAAAAAATCATCAAAAAGTTTATACACAATGACCAAGTATCACTCATCCCAGGGACACAGGGATGATTCAACATATACAAATCAATAAATGTAATACACCAAATTAACAGAACCAAGGACAAAACCCACATGATCATCTCAATAGACACAAAAAAAGTATTTGACATAGTCCAAGACCCATTCATGATTTAAAAAAAAACCCTACAGAAACTGAAACAAAAGGTTTTTATCTCAGTCTGAGAAGAGCATCTATGACAAACCAACAGCCAACATCATAGTAAATGGTCAGAAACTGAAAGCTTTCACTCTAAAATCAGGAACGAGACAAGGACGCCAGCTATCACCACTCCTATTCAATATAGTTATGGAAATATTAGCCACAACAATTAGACAAGAGTAAGAAATGAGTAGAGATAGAAAAGGAAGAAGTTAAATATCATTATTTGTGGGTGATATGATACTCTATGTAGAAGACCCCCAAAAACTCCACCAAAAGGCTATACTTAGTAACCACATTCAGTACATAGTAGGATATAAAGTCAACACTGAAAAATCAATAGCATGGAGTTGAGGATTTAGCTCGGTGGTAGAGCACTTGCCTAGCAAGTGCAGGGCCCTGAGTTCAATACCCAGCACACGCACGCAAAAAAAAAAAAAAAAATTAATAGCGTTCCTGTACACAAATAATAAACCCACCAAGAGAGGTAAGCATTTCCCAATAGCATTAAGAAAAATGAAATACTTAGGAATCAATCTAATGAAAGAAATAAAATATATTTACATTGAAAACTACAGTACTCTGAAAAGGGGGATCAAAGAGGATATTAGAAAATAGAAAGATATCCCTTGTTCTTGGGTAGAAAGAACTAATATAGTAAAAATAGCCATATTTCCAAAACTATCATCCAGATTGAATGCAATCCTAATCAAAATACCAATAGCATACCTCACAGAACTAGAGAAAACAATCTTAAACTTCATGTAAAACCAGAAAAGATCTAGAATAGCAATAGCAATTCCTATGCAACAAGGGCAAGGAAGGGGGACATCACAATCCCTGGCTTTGTACAGCAAAGCTACCATGATAACAGCAGCATGGTACTTAAAAAAACAAAAAACATACTACCCATGGATCAGTGGAAAAGAATTATAAGACACAGAAACAACTCCAAACAGACTGAGCTACCTTACCTTTGACAAAGGGACCAAACACCTTCACTGGAAGAAAGACGGCCTGTTTAATAAATGGTGCTGGGAAAACTGGCTTTCCACTGTCAAAGGCCAAAACTAGACCCATATCTCACCATGTACTAAAGTAAAATCTAATTGGACCAAAGACCTAAATATTTAAACAGAAACACTTAATCTGCTGGAAGACATAGATGTGGGCAAAGACTTTACAAACAAAACCCTGATCACACAGGAAATACTACAAAAAACAACGGGGATCACATATTAAAAAGCTTTATCACAGCAAAAGAAACCACCAAGAGAGTGAAGAAATAACCCAGTGGGAAAATACATTTTACCAAAGGACCAATACGTAGAATATATGAAGAATGCAAGAATATCAGACTCCCCAAATTTAAAGACCCAATCCAAAAATGGGCATCTGAAATGAACAGACACTTCTCAGATGAAGTACAAACAGCAAATATACGAAGAAAAATGTTCAATATCACTGGTCATTTGAGAGATGCAAATTAAAACAACATTGAGATTCTATCCCACTCCAGAAAGAATGGCTGCCATCAAGAAATCAGCCAATAAGAAATGCTGGTGAGGCTGTGGGGGAAAAGGAACCCTTTTTCACTGTTGTTGTGAGTGTAAATTGGTACAAACAATATGGAAATCAATGTGAAGATCCCTTGAAGACCTAAGACTAGAGGTTCTATTTGTCCAGCTATTCCTCTTTTTGGTATCTTCTTGAAAGTGTTAAAAGCATCATACCACAGTGATATATACATACACACATTTATAGCAGCACAATTTGTAATAGCTAAATCTTGGAAACAGCCCAGATGTCCATTGGCAGATGAATGGATAAAGAAAATGTGGATTTTTTTTATATACAATGGAGTATTATACTGCCATAAAGGATAAACTCGAGACATTTTTAAATAAATGGATGCACCCTGAGAACATAATTTTTAAGTGAAATAAATCAGACACACATGTTTAAATTTTGCATTGTTTCTCTTGTGTGAGAAACCCAAAGTGTTAATAAGGACCAAAATGGATGATAGATACTGGGAAGTAGGAAGAAAATATTCAAAGGGGAAGGGGAACAAAGGAGTGGAAAGGGGGAAGAGAAGGGAGAAAATAGGGGAAAAAATTAAAAAGAATGGGAGGAAAACAATGGAAACAATTTTTTGCTAGCTATCCATCAGACAAAGGTCTAACATCTAGAATATACAAAGAACTCAAAAAAATTAAACCTCCCAAATTTAAAGACCCAATCCAAAAATGGGCAACTGAAATGAATAAACATTTCTCAGACGAAGAAATAAAAATGGCAAATAAATATATGAAGAAATGCTCAACATCACTAGTCTTTCGAGAGATGCAAATCAAAACGTTAAGATTCCACCTCACTCCAGAAAGAACCGCGTATATGGAAAAATCAACCAATAACAAATGCTGGCGGGGCACTGGGGAAAAAGGAACACTCCTCCACTGTTGGTGGGAATGTAGACTGGTCCAACCACTGTGGAAATCAATATGGAGATTTCTCAAAAAACTACAACTGGAGGTTCCATTTGACCCAGCTATTCCCCTACTGGGGATCTTCCCAGAAGAATTAAAATCGTCATACCACAAGGACATATGTACCACCATGTTCATAGCAACACAATTTGTAATAGCTAAGTCTTGGAAACAACCT
>PVJO010016681.1:0-41282 GCA_004026905.1 Hystrix cristata
CCTTGTCTTTCCTAAAGATTGTTTATGTATTCAAGCGATAGCAATGGCATTGACAGATAATGTGCTAAGAAACTATTTCTTTATGTGTCAGAATTTTAGAAAACAAAGTCACGTTTCACATTGAGTCAGAACATTCCAAATTTGTGCTTTAAAAATGTCTTTGGAAAATTAAGAACATCACCGCTTATTGAAGCAATATGTAAATGGAAAGAAATCATAATTTTAAACAGACTCAACTTATATTTTAAGGTATTGTTTGAATAAAAGTCACCCATAAGTATTATATATGACAAATTGTGTTGTGTTTAGACTTGCTTAAAGTTTTTTAAAAAGTGTATGTTTGTTTCTTTTTCCTTTTATGCCTCATTTTTATGAACAAAAAATAGTATCAGGTAAGGTATAAAGATCTGAAAGCCTGATTTATTATTTTTTTATATTGGTGCACCAATATTTAGTACTTGAAACTAGAAACAAAATACAGAAGTAGTCTCTTTTATAGGAAAGAAATAAGAACTGAGGATTTAGCTTAGTGGTAGAGTGCTTGCCTAGCAAGCGCAAGGCTCTGAGTTTGATCCCCGGCACACACACGCACACACAAAAAGAATAAAAAAGAAAAGAAAAAATAACTGCAGCAATATCCTATGTAAAATTAATATCAAAATAATTTTTAAAGCTGTAAAAGAGAAGAATCAGAAACATTTAAGAAGTTAGTTACTTTTAGAGTTAAGTCAAGAGTTGAAGAAAAAAATTTTACAAGCCAAACATTTAGTAGAATTTAACCAAAAATAACTAAGTAAAGAAACTGCACATTGGGATTTTTGTATAGGCAAAAATATTCTACCATTTCCTCTCTTCATGTATTCTACCATTTCCTCTCTTCATGTGTAAATGATGCAATTAAAACCTTAAAATGATTGAAAACAGATGAACATTTTGAACATAATAAGCATTCCCTATTCAAGTTTTTTCCTTCTTAGTAAACCATGACACTGGGGGAGTGGCATGTAAAACTGCAAAAGTATTCTCCAGTCCAGCTTGAATATCATGCATTTAAAATGAGCAGACCTGAATTAATGAGGTCATGAGGTCTAAATGAACTGTAAAATTTTTTTCTGAAAATTGAATACTGGAAAAACTAAACCGTTGCTAGGCCAGTTTTCCCTCTTGACCTATCTCTGAAACAGTCGCTTACAATGAGGATTAGACAATTAGAAAACAACAACAACAACAACAAAAAAAAAAAAAACCAGATTTTAAATTATAGAGCAGTTTTAGTCCACAAAAAAATTGAGCGGAGGATAGAGAATTCCTTTACATTCTTTAACTCCACCTCCTCCCAAATACATAGCCTATTCCTAAGAAATACATTTTTAGAATCAGTATTGTACATTCCAAAGATCTGGAGAAGTATGCAATGATATATATCTCTAATTATAGTACCATACGTCGTAGTTTCAATGCCCTGAAGATTCTCTGTTCTGTACCAACTTATTCATCTCTATGTCGTATGGTAGTTGCTCATTTTTTACTGAGTCCACTACCTCTTGCTAACTGTCATATTCTTGGGATAATATGTAACGCGTAGCATTCCAGAGTGACTTCTTCCAGTTACTAACATGCATTTAAGTTTCATCTATGTCCTTTTGTAATGAACTGGCTCATTTCTTAGGGCAGAATAGTACTCTATTGCCTGGAGTTACCAAAATTTATTAATCTCTCCACACACTGAAGGATTCTTTAGTTTTTTTTTTTTTTTTATATATTTGTCAATTATTAATAAAGTGTACAGACAACTGCATGTAAGTTTTGTGTGGAAATACATTGTCAATATATTTGGGTAAATAGGAAGGAGCATGAATGCTTATTTTTAAAGAATGTATTTATAATTTTGTACAAAAACTACAAATTGTCTTCCAGAATGGAAGAATTATTTTGTACCCCATGAGTAATAAGTGAGAGCGTTCCCAGTGCACTTTTTAGTGTTTCGAAATTTGGTCTTTATAACATGTGCATAGTGTTATCTCGATCTTGCCTTATTTTGTATCTCCCTAATGACACAGGATTGGTAGCAGGTATTCATTTGTGTATCTGTCTTTCATATATTTTTATTTCTTATGTTTTAATGATCCTTTGTATATTTGGGGTAGCAGTCCATTATCAAATGTGTTTTTTGCAAATACATTCTCTGACTCTGTCAGCACTTTAAACAGCAAGACGGTTCTGTAAACCAATGTTCAAACTCTGCACAAAGCTAATTATACCTGTGGGTGTCCTATATATTATATTTTACAACATCGAGTTTAACCTGATTAAGTGTTTCAAGATTCTATGAGGAATTTGAGAGCACACACTCCATTGGGTCAACTACTTTTATATTTTACAAGCTGTGTTGTTAACTGATTTACTTTTCTATAATAGTCTATGGAGTTTTGAAGTTACCTAAATGACTTTGCTATGACCAATGAGTAACCAGAAATCTCTTTCTAAAGGGAATTAGAATAGAAACCTGGTTAAAGAATCTAAGAGACCAGTTTGTTTGACCTGAATGGATTACATTAAATCATGTAATCCCTTAAACTATGCTACATTTTATATTGATAAAGTTTTCAAATGCTGTACTAGGCGCATGCCAAATATATGCTACATAGGCAGTCACTTATTTGACCATGCCCAGCACCTAAAGCAGGTGTTCTATTGAATAAAGTCATTTTGTCTTAGCCAGGATGACAAATTACCTCGAAGTACTCCAGAGAGCCGCTACCAGTAGTGAGGGCATCGTGACAAAAATAAATTTCATCATTCTTGCTTGGCCACTAAACTTTCTTTGCTTTCCTTCCTTAATTGTTTTTCTTTACATTTTCCTTATAAATATATAAGAGTAAAAGGAGGCAGCTCTTCATTTCATCAAATTGAATTTATTTTCTTGTACTGCTATTAACAGGACTATTTGGCACAGCTGTAGCATCATTCGTCCACAAATAATATATTAAGCCTTTGCTATCTCACTGGTACCGCTATCATTGGTATCTGATAACCCATGAAACACACAGCTACTTTCATGGTGTATATATTCAAATTGGAAAGAATGAAGAAGCTCAACATCAAACCATTTAGTATGCTGACGAATAGCAGGTGATACATAAAATAGGAACCTGTGCATAAGGAACCTGAGTGTGTTTGTGTGGCTACATAGAGTGCAATATTAGAAAATACAAATAAGAAAAAAAAAAAAAAAACAAACCTGAGAAAATGACATTGGCGTAAAGACCTGCAGGAAGAGTTTTCCACTTTGAAGCAGAAAGGAAAACAAGTGCTAAAGCCCTGCTGCATATTGCCTGAGAAATTCAAAAAACAGGAAGGGGGCCAGTGTGATTGCAGAAGAGAAAGCAAGAAAACAGTGTGAGATAATCACAAATAGCATTTTGCTTCTCCTGCTTGCTTTCCTATAATTATTTCATTGAATTATTCCAGCAGCCTTTCGGTATCTTAGGTATTAATTCATCATTTTATACAAGTGGAGACAAAATCAAAAAGTGATATCATTTCCCTAATGCCTCATAACTAGTAAATTGCAGCATCCACCCTGCGATCTAGGTCTTTAGAATATAAATTCATCACAAATTCCGTCACAGCATAGATGCCATTTTATAACTAAAGAAGCAGCTAACATCTAAAATGGAAACCATCCTGCTTCAGAGTGTCCCTGGCACCCAATTTAAAACAGCACACAGACCACACCTTCCCATAAAATCACTATTTTAGCAGCTTAAGTCACGCTGGGATTCTCATTTGTCATTGTTCTCATCCGTGCCAGTGCTCTTCTTGACATATATTTCAATGAACTGGAGGAAAATTTTCATTGCGTACAAAGTCTATTTCCAAAAACGCTTAAAAATGGAATCAAATGCCTGTCAAACTGGAGATGTTCCTTTCAAAGAGGAATTTGAGTCATAATGAGGCTTAAACACAAAATTAACAAATACCATCTACACTTTTCACATTGTCTTTAGATTTGGCTTTAATACAAAGCACATAGAGTGAAGTCCCACGCATGATTATTTTTGGGAATGGAAATTTATAGTTTTTTCATCTTTAATTATTTACAAATTTGTTTCAGCTGAATTAAATTTATTATCTTTATGTTTCTCCCTTAGAAAATCAATAATCTCAGATTTAATTTTATTATCTTTGTATTTCTCTTTAAGAGAATCAATAATCTTAATTTCATTTTCATTTAAGCAGAGTAAGTAGGGACCATCCTCCATGATGGTCTCTATGTTACAATTAGCCACAAGTAAATATGTAAATAGCCAATACAATAAATTTTGGAAAATACTATGTAGAGCTGCCTATGTAAGAAGTAACTGTAAAAATAGCTCAATACCAGCTCAATAGCTTTATTTTAGAGAACTCTGCCCAATTTTTTTTATCTTAGAGCTCATTTTGCAAAATTACATATTCTTTGCTTATAAATTCCTTTTTAAAATCTGAGGAAAACGACCTTCTCTACTTTTGAGCCACCTCAGGAAGGACCCAATAAATTTTTCATATGCTTTAATGTCTTTATTTAAGTAAGATCTCGCAAAACATTTCTCCCAATTTGTTGGAGTCCTGGACATTTTCCATTGATAGGAGAAGAAAAAGACAGAATGTCTGTTATGAACTGTGGCAAAGTATAAAACAAAATTAAAGTAATTACAACATTTTGTATCAATGCGGAGCCACAACAGTCTTCACAAAGCAGAGTGTTGATCTGCACACAGTGTCAGAGTTTCAATATTTTATGTAGATCTGGAGAAGTCAGAAAAAGTTTCAGGGTATCAATACACAGTGTCCTATATTCATGTAAAGTTCAGGAACCGCATCCAGTTTGGATTACTTTTTTACAAATTTTGGATCCAAATTGGTTAAGAAATACAATAAGAACTAGAATATTCTTACCTTAGAGATTAAGTTATGAAAGTGACAAAACTTTTTTTTTTGTTAACTTTCATAGGTCGTTCTGTACCAAGGTAAATTCATCAAATGGTGAATACACAAAACTTGATTTGCTTTTTAATAAGAAAATTTTATCATTTTTGCAAGTGCTGAAAATTTAAAATATATTTAAGAACAATACATAATTTAAGGTACTTATAATTCCAAAGAATATGCCAATATTTCTTAACTTTAGTTTTAGTATGTTTATTTCCCTGGGTGAGTTTCCTTGTCTGGTGTCCTTAAGTCACAGCTTAGAAATCATTTTTCTATGATGTTTCAAACGATCGCCCCAGGTTGGCTTCTGTGTCACTTCTACATAGTCCTCAGAAAGCTATGTGATAGCGCATGTCCATGCAGTCATTAATTTGAAACCATCTGTCCATTTTTCTAACTTGACCACTCATATTTTTATGTCTTCTTACTTGTAAAGCTAATCTCCAAAGTTAAGAAGACTCTTTAATATGCAAGAGTTGCTTTTGCAAAAATCTTCTAGTCAAATAAGATACTTTAAACTATCATATCTTGGCAGATGTTTTAAATTAATAGAAAGAGCTATAAAAATCTTTTAGAGATTTGACATTATAACGTGCCACTAGTAATACAGCATGTTAGTGCTCTGCAGCATACAGAACCTTTATGTAAAACAAGGGTCCTCAAAACAAAAATGGGTTGTGTTGCTTTGCTTGTAAGATAAATACGAACAGTGATATATTTGGCATGGAATATTTCTGTTTCCTTACGGAAATAATTTAAAACTGTTTAAGAATATTAATCCTAAATATTCACCCTATATCTCTTCTAAACATTTAAACATGTGATATGAATATGTATTTTTATGTAAATATAATTAACATTTATTCACAATATAATATAGATCCTTTAAACAGGTGATAACTAATGTTCTGAATCTATTATGTCTAACATTTGAATAATTACTATAGTTCCATGTAAGATCTATGTTCCTAGGCCTGCGGTTTCTCCAAAGGTGTACTGGAAGTTTTTGTTATTAAGCTTGGTTATAGTGGGGTAAGTGGGGCAGTCAAATGAGGGAGCCAGTTGAGATTCAGGCTAACAAAACTCTAAGCAGTCTCCTTTTACAGTGTATTTTAAGACAGAGTATATTTTGTGCCCAACATTATAATTATGGTTCCTGTCACCTTTTTCATCATATTGAGGATACAAAATATTGTTATAAACATTAAATGAGTTGATTTTCCTGAGGATTCAGATGACTTGTGGTATGTACTCTTTCTGGATTCCCAATCAAATTCCTTTCCACTGTTTGTGTTTAGCATCTGAAGTGAGTCTTCTTCCGAAGACCAATGAACAAGGGAAACAAAATGAGTTCTTCATAGCTAACATTGAAAATGCCACTAACTAAAGTTACCTATGAGAATAAGAAAAAGCTCCTGAGTGTGCCAGAATAGCATGCAATGCTGCAAATATCAACACTACTATTCAAGGGAAAATGGGCAGGGCTAGAACACTACCAAGGTGAGAGTGACAGCCCACATCTGAGAATGCAAAGTTATGCTTCTGTGGAATGATTTCTTCGGAATAACAGTACGGTAAATGACTTCTGACTTAGCTGTCAAAGCAAGGTGGTGTACAAAGGGCGAGTGCATGAGGTCTGCGTAAAGGTTTGGCCTTGGATGTTCCCCGAAGACTCATGGGTTGAAGGCTTGATCCCCAGTGCGACAGTGTTCAGAGATGTGGCCTGGAGAAGTGATTGGATTTGGATCAAAAGGACACTAATATCATCAATGGACAAAATAATTCATGAGTACATAGCTCAATGGCCTTCAGGTGGAGGAGTTCAGTTGGAGGAAATGGGTTAATGGGTTAGATGAGGTAGGTTTTGAAGGATATATCTTAGGCCTGGTGGGTCTCTGTCTGTCTGTCCCAGTCTGTCGCTGTCCCCCCCTCTCTCTATCTCTCTCTCTCTCTTCTCCTCCTTTTTTCTCTGCCTCCCAGCCACCATGAATTGAGCCATGTTGCTCCAACAGCCTTTCTGTCATGATTTACTGCTTCACCTCAGGCAGAGAAAAAAGTGGAGCCAAAGACCATGGACTGAAACCTCTAAAAACATGAACCAAAATAAATCTTTTCTCTTTTAAATTGTTATTTTCAGGTGTTTTGTCACAGCAATGGAAAGCTGCTAGTATAATATGACAGTACAAATCATCCAGAAAGTGTAATAGTTATACAATTCAGGACAAGGGGTTATAATACAATTTGACAGGAAAATTTTAATTTATCTTTCCTGAAACTTTCTCATTTATATGATAAATGACATCAGCTGTAAGACTACACAGTTGAAGACCAGACCCTAAAATAGAGTATATTTTCTAAGGTAAAAAAAAGACCCTCTAAAAAACAAACAAACAAAGACCCTGTATGGGTCTACCTAACACACAATCAATCCATATTGCTCTGAATTGGAGGAAAATGGTGTTTCCCGCATAAGATGTTTACATAAATATCAATGTGTCAGCACTGGTTTCCTGTTTTTAGTCCACTGTCCAAGTCTGCTATTCAGTCAGTTCTGTGTTTCGCCTAAATGAGGTTTAGGTGCCAAGCAAGCATAACACTGTGATCATAAACAACATCATGGCATGTTACAGATGAGAATCTTTTCTAAAGTACACTTTTCCTTTGCCCTAAATCTTAGATACGGAAGTTTGCATATTATATTTACTCTAGAATAAAATATACTCACAAATATACGGTTGAAAAGTGAAAGACATGACTCTCAATAAATAGAATAGAAAATAAGCATTTGCCAATTATTTTATTTCACTTCTTATGAATGAGAGAAAACTGACTTCTACTGCATTTTGTAAATAGATTTTAATAGACAGGAAAAAATGTTAAATTAAGATTGCTTTGCCATAGCTACAACCAATGATGATTTTTAAGAAAACGAAGTCACAGCTTGTAATTTCTACTATACATTTGAATCTCTAGCAAATGACGTTATACAATTTAACAATAATCTTATGATGTCTGAGATCCTTGGATTTGCTCTAAAACTTTGGTTATTAACAGTGAAAGAAAATATTTTTATTTTTCTTGGTTTGTTTACATATTTTGGGAAACAAAAGCATTTTTCTGTGGTATTCAGATATCAAAATATCTTTATCTCAAGATATATTGCTAAAGATAGGTACTGTATTTTAATTGGCATAACCTTTAGCCCAAATCCACTTAATTCCTTACTATTATATATGTATATTCTGTGCTTTCTCCTTTCTTTCTTGTGTTTTGTTTTTTCTCTTTCCCTTTGCTTTCTAGCTTCTGTCACTCTTTTCTGCCTCTCTTATTCCTTACTGCTTTTCTCTTTCTCCCCTGTCTCTCCTTCCTTGCCTCTCTGTCTGTCTCTCTCTCCTCCCTCCACCTCCCTCCCTTCCTTCTTTCCTTCCTTTTGCCTGTTTTCTATCACTAGGTTTAATAGAATGTCTCCCCTTTTTTCATTTACCTAAATTCTTCAATTTTGGTTAAATTACAATAGTACAAAAATTTTAAGGCAATATTCACATTCTTAAAAACACTGCACTGTACAAAATTCTTTGATAAGTCTGGAATTTTCATGGAAAATGTGAGTTGGGACAAAACATTTAAAAACTTCATTAGCAATACCAGGACAGTCGATTGTAAGAGCTTAATAAAAATAGCACAGATTTACAAATGCTCCATTATTAGATACTAGTTAAGTATTAGAACAGCACTTAATCTTCAGAACTATTGGAAGTGTGCCTGTGGTTTGGCGTTGTATGCACTGTGGCTTGTGAGTTGTGAAAGGGAAGACGACAGTTTTGTGAAACAGACTGTGCTATGGTGAGGTGCTGGGCATGTGTGCCTGTTTTGTGTGTCCCTACAAGCTTTCCTCGAGGCACTGCAGTTTTCTGCATTCATCTAGCACGTTTTATACATAAAATCACATATATGCAAACCCAACATTTGCATTGTGTTCAAATTATTCACTAATGTATCAGTCATGTTTGAACAAGTTCATGTTTTTAAAATAAGCATGAGAGCTGAAAAGTAGTATGTTTTTATATTCAGAAAATAAATTTAAATGACTACTGTATTTCCTAAGTGCACGTCTCATGTTCCCTAATAGAGTATATATACTAAAGGGATAATTTATTTATTGTTCAAATTATATCTCCAAGAACTTCAGCCTTATGGGTAACAAGGTATATTTTTTAAATTGGAATTTCCTTTTTTACTGGGCACTACAATCTAGTACCTAATAAATTCTCATTTAATAATGCCTAGAATGACTACTTACAGTATTTTTTGTTTTATTATAATAGAAATAATAAATACTAAGTGTTTGACGTGTGGGATATTTTGCTTGATTCTGTTATGCCACATTGTGTACATATATCACAAAATCACTTTACAATCCATCAATATGTAAAAATTTAATTTGTCTGTGTTCAATGAAGTGAAATATAAAAGGAAAGAAATGAAAATATCTAATTATATGTACTGAGAACTATGACTTTTTAGGTATAATAGTACACTAAAAAATTTGACAGCATCTAACTGAAGTTATTACATGAATTCTGAATTGCTCCACTTTAGTTATTTAAGAACATTGGGCCAATGGTGTGTTCTATATTCTTGTCTGCTCCCTCTGGCTCATTCTCATTCTACTGATATTCCACAACAAGACTTGTGCTGCACTGAGCCCAAACTATTCTCATTTGTGTCACTTCCTTAGACTGGATGTCTGTTTAAAGCAAAGAAAACTCTTCATCTATACATAATATCAAGTCAAAGTTCTTTCTCTACAAAGTCTTCATTGGCAAAGTTTATCAGGGAGTTTGTTTTATTCCAACATATTATCTTACTTCCATAGAATCTGTGGATATACTCTCTCACTATTTTCTTGGCACTACTGAAATTTGTTTTGCTGTCTGTTATTTCCGTGTTTTCCTCTTGTGCTTATTTTGAGTGGGGATGAAATTATGGAGGGTACCTTATTATTTTCTGGGACAGAGAGCATTTTACTTTAGGTAACAATTGGAAACATTTTTCTACTCACATAAACTTACATACCACTTAACTTCCTTTGTAAAATTATGTTTTAATTAATGTGAATTTTATTTAAATGATATGCGATATAGGGCTTCTATTCTGGAAATTAATTTAAAGCTGAAAAATTTATTAGGAATTATTTTTATTTTTTTTAGGAATTATTTTTAATGTAACTGACTTTTGTGAAATAATGTAATATTATACAGAATATTTCTAGTGTCATTTGATATTTTGAATTCGAAAGAACTCAGTGATCACTAATGTTATTGAACAAACTGATCTGAGAAAGGAATATGAAAAATTGAGAAAATTAATGTTTAATTTCCAAGATGTTACAGTACATCATCCTGCAAGTTGAAGCTTCTGCCAAACATCAGGTAGGAGCCGTGTGGGTAAGTCCACTTGTCTGTCGTTTCATCACTCTGTCAGCTGAAGTATAATAACGCATCTTATTCTTTCAAAGGAAAAATGGACATAATTATTAAACATGATTGTTCACGTTCTTTTGGATTTTAGGTTAACTCACTAAATCTTATAAATTGCAAATACACAGTTATAGAATATGTATATTGTCTTCTTAGGCGCCGTCTCTGGGCTTTTTCATCAGTTCCAAACACATCTTCCGATTTGGAAATGCATTCATCAATAAAAGCATCGACTTTTTAAGATACCTTAGCTTGCAAGCGGTGTTCATTATTTACCTTTCTAAGTGTTCAGCTTCTTTCAGAGTCCCTGACAAGTCAAACAAGCCGGCTATTCTTCATGCAGGAGAGTGTACGAGCGTGGCTTTTGTTCCTTCAATTGCAAGAGATAAATGGCAAAAAAGATTAATTCTTGAAAGCTTTGTTGAGGTACATGTTTTATTTGATAATCAGACAGCATTTTAGCTGAATAGAAAGAAAATGTACAGCACTTCATATCCCTTTTTCAAAGAGTATTTTTGCTCTCCTCATCCTAAGGCAGCCAGTAAAGTCAATTAAGGAATTCATAAAGTTAGTTCAGAAATTCATAAAGATGGAAGAGCATTAGCGTTTGAATTCTGTTCTTTTAATTTTGATGTAATGAATATCTTGTACTTACTGAAAACATTTTCTTCCTCGTGATTTTTATTGGTATTTATGTGTGCTGTGAAAGCTGATTCCTCTTAGTGTGTTAGGAGGGTGATGAGGGCATGTTTCCCTCAGTGCTCACAATTTGTACAGCACCATTGATGAGGCTATACAATTTGCTTTATGGAAAGCCAGCAGGGCACCACATATTTATAGAGATTCAGTGTGCAATTGTTGATGGATATTATGGTGATGGCTGATGTCTTTTTTATTATCTGTGCAGCAAAATAATTTGTTATTGCTTTAATCTCTCAATACAACAAAACTAATCTAACAGGAAACCATATGGAATATGCTCATATTCTTAACTTGAATATTTGATAGATTTTGTACAATATGACCAAATTTTCACAAATTATCTTCAATGTTTAAAAATAGCAAATCAATACATAAATCTAAGAGCATACTGAAAAATAAATGTACTGTTAAAGCCCGAGCGTTATGCTTTATGCTATTTTTATCAGCAGAGTATCTGTCTCTTGGGTCACTGAGAATCTGTTGTGATTAAATAGTAAGTGAAAGAAATTACCAGCATGCAATTAGCTCTTTCAAGTAAACCCGGTTAGGAGTAAGGTAGCCACAGACTAATGCATATAAATAGTGTAATTAAAGAATAGTGTACTAAATCCTACAAAAGTTGCTAAGAGACTTGAGTAAAATGTATTTGTTGATCAAATAATAAGATATGGGTAAATTTCAGCTCTGAGTCTTCTAAGAGCTGTATAGTTTTACATGAAATACATTTTCTTTCAGCATTTAAAAGGTTGTTACACAAATATGCACATGAAATACTTCTTTCCCTAAATTATTCATAAATAAACTATCAATAAAATATCTTACTGTATTAAATTAGTATATGAAATGACTTGCATCAACTGGAATAACACACAAGAAAAGCTTTCTGAAAACTTCTGATATAATACTCAACATAATATCCATTGTTTTATACTTCGAATACAAATGTTTCTCTTTATGGCTTATATTTTTGTCAACTCAAATTTTTAGAAATCCACTTTTGATATCCAGACACTAATCTCTGAGGAGGAAACCATGTGAACATCATTTTAGAATATTTAAAATGAAATATTTACATTAAATATTTCATTAAAATCATGTATACATTAAAATCATGATATTATATTTTTGAAAATCTATTGAAGACAATTCTGTTTCTATAAAATAGCATTGTGTTTGCACTTCATTCGAGAATGCAAATTAGATTTAAGAAATTCCTGACCTGGCTGGCAGATCGGCTTGCTTATCCTGGGAGAGATTGTAAATCTGCTGTGCCACCCAACCCTGAGATCAATTCCTTACAATCTAAACACACAGCTGCGACGTGGAAATGCACATAAGGATTTCTTTCATGATCACCTCTAACATGAAAGCTTTGAGTGCTACGAGCTCATTTTTGATAAATTTGAGGGAAAATAGTTGGGAGTGAATGTATTTTATCAGTAGTCACCTCTTGCTCAGTGTTGGCTGGAGATGGTAATTACTATAACCTTTCTCTCTATGTCATTTTATGCATTTTTGGACTCAGTCTAATTGGTATTATTTCTTAAAAATTTATAAACACAATTTGTATGTTTTTATGGTGTATTAATTTGATTTTCTAAATATATACATTACTGTTGTTAATTTTTAAAACATTATTATTTTCTTCTTATGTATTTATATACCTGATATTTTGTAGTAAACTTCTAGGACAACTTTTAGCTCTTTCTTTTATTCATTTCCTTATCATCTTTTTGTACTTCATGCTTTCATAATATATATTTAAAATTCATATTATGTATTTAACTTAAATATGAATTTAATATTTAACTTAATGTAGTAATACAATAAATTTGGTCAGTACTAACTGTTAAATCAAATATAAAGAATGAGGCTGTATAGCGAGGCATGGCGGCACATGCCTATAATCCCAGCAATCTGAGAGGTTGAGGCAGGAGGATCAGAGGTTTGAATCCAGCCCAGGCAACTTGGTGCCTTAGTAAAATACTGTTCCTAAATAAATAAATAATCGACAGGGGCACAACTCAGTGCAAAGGCCCTGAATTTAATCCCCTGGAGAAGAAACGAAATCAATCCCCGTCCCCCCCCAAAAAAAAAAAATAAAAAAAAACTGCGTGACATTAAAATTTCACTACCTCTGCTCAAATCTGGTTTATGGCCATCAGTTATCTTTATATAAATTGGAAAAACCATTTCTCCGTCTGAATGGATGCAGCTCTGCAAGAGAGAGCTGTGAACAAACAGTACTTTCTAAGGAGGAAAGTCGTGCGGGGATCCTGACTTGTGAAACAGAGCGCGAGGTCGATACTGCCTCTTCCATTCCACGCGGTCGGCAGTGTGCCTGTCCCCAGAGAGTCTCACTAAGAAGCTTCCAATATTTGATGCCTTGCAAAGTGCACACATAAGCATGAGCCCCCGTCCGTGGCACCATGACCCCATGTAGCTTAGATAAAATTTCTTCCTTAAAGGCCTCCTTCTCTTGCCTAACTCTATGAATAATTTAAAAGTAAAAGCTAGTAATGATGTCATAACATTAGGCTACAAAATGTTAGTTTATTTGGCCAAAATTTTTACCCATATTCAAACCTAACATCTCTTTTCCTGTAAATTTCTTTTAAATGACAGAATAACTTTATTATTTTTTTATTTTTTTTTTTTTTTTGGTATCAATACTTCTACTGAGAGAATAATTTTTGTTTCCTTTTATTTCATTCACCAAATGTTCTTAAGCACAAGTGCAAGCACTTGTAGCCAAGAGTATGAGCCCTCTGTGAAGAACGAGAATTCAAAATGTGTTCAATAATTGGTTTTTCTTTATCAGTGCAAATATAACCTATGTCAGCCATCAAATATGTGAACTTTTTTCGGGGGACTCCCGGAGGGAAGACACAAGGATGTGACCTAATGGGTACTGGAATTGTATCTCTAGCAACTTTGTAAATTTCCTTTTCTCTGTCTACTTGCCCTTAAAGAAATAATATAACTCACTTCTATCAAAATAAATTAAGAAAACAAATTTTCCACGGTCTTTGCTTCTTTTTGTTCTATAAATCTCTTCCCATATCAAAAAAAGAGCACCTTACATGGCAAGTATGTACTCTCTTTTATGTGTTACCAAATTTAGAATTCCAAAACTTCCTACATTCCTCACTGTAATTGTGATTAAATTGTACTCTGAAAATTTTCACCTTTATTTCAACTTTCAATGCCAACTGATTATACTCTTTTTCTAACTCTTCTAAGAAATGCGTGCACCTTTCATCCTTCCTCCTTTGGAAATTACTTGGAAATCTTCCTCTTTTGTAGCTGCCTGTGACAATGTAAACATTTACAATGTTTACAAATGGCTTTCAGTGTTGAGACTGTATATTACACTGTCATTCATCTTTAAAAACGAAAAGCAACAGCAAGTGCCCTGTAGTAAATGTTTGTTTATGTTATTCCTCCTTAAGCAGTGCCCACTTCTTTTGATTACACCAGATTTACTGACAGAGAAACTCCACTTCCAAATCCTTTTTGTTCTCAATCTGCATATAAACTCCATTTAACGCTAATGTTGCTATCCAAAACTTCCTTTTTATATAATTTGATTATTTGTAATTTTTATAGTATTTCTTTCATTTTTGAAATGTTCCTCTTTCTAGATTTCTGATACCAGTTTCTAAGTCTTTTTTTACGTGACGTAACTTTAACCACTCACTCTCCAAAAGCCTCCCTTAAGATTATTCACATTTAAACAGTTTCCGTGCTAGGTTCTCTGTTAGAGCCTTCTATTCATACTTTGTATTTTCTTAAGCAATTCAAAAGCAAGTCTATAATTATAAATGCAGAAAAATTTCTGAGTTCTGTCCTTGACACACCACAAAGAATAAACATCATTACATAAAATGTAAAATGTAGTGGTTTTGCTTTTATTGGTTAGTATTTGAAGTGCTTCATAAGAATCATTTGCAGTGATTACTCTCATTTATATGCCTTGAAGACTATATATTAACGATACCAACTGCACAATTTTCTACAATGATTATATTTCTCTGATTTTTAATGAGATTTTGTCTTTCCTCCCAGTTATATTGGCAGTGGCTAATTTTAATTACCATATTAAATATTAACTGTGCATTTTAAAAGAGAACTGCTTAGCGTTTGAAATACTGGCCACTCACCCTTAGGTACTCATTTATTTTCTGCTTCTGCAGATTACAGAATTGGCTAATTACCTACAAAACACTGTGTCAAGAATTCATTTCTGTTAAAAGCTGATAGTGTCTGAGTAGGAATAAGTGTTTATCTACAAGTTGTTTTTGTAAAACTGGAATACCCTGTATGCGTCTCTCCATAACAAATAAAAGAAGAGAAAAAAAATCCTAACAAAAGCTCCTAGTGGCAATATGATTTCCTTCGGTCCACAAACGGCCTTGATCATAACAGCAGTCAACAAAGTCAGACGTGAATTGTAATTGATAAAATAAAAAAGAGCTGGATCCTGAGCATAAGGATGTAAAAAGTGGGCACTGACTGAATGGGACAGCATTTTCTGATTAAGAAATATTTGCAAAAATTTACCCTTATTCCTTTCTAAGTAATGTCACGTTTTTTCTTTGGTCTGAGAAAGGAGGAAAAACCTTTTTTTATCCAATTGCAATTCTGCAAAAACCTTAACATTAGCAAGATACACGCCTACTTGGAAAAGTGGATAACATGTTGGTTAATGACTAAATTATATTTAATTTGATATGTTTCTGTTGGCTAAATCAATACTTCTATAAAGCCTAAAATTCACATGTATTTTAGAGGCCAATTTAAACAGTATATTTGATTCTTGCAAGAACCATAAAGACTTAGTTATATACTGTCTTCTGTGGATGCATTTCTTAAAGTAGGGTGTGTTGTGAGCATGTAGTCGGCTATGTAGCTTGTGCACAGAGACTCAAATAAAAAAAGATGTGGATGTCTGTGTGAGAAAAATAATTAACAAATTAGTCTTATTTTATGTAAATATTAAGAATGTATGTTATTACAATTTTATACTTTCAAATGAAACAAGAGAAAAATATATTTCTGTGTGTTACGGATTAATAGACACATAGTTGAACAAAGCAAGAAATTAAAGAAAATCCATCAAATAAATACAAAATAATATTGTTAGTGTATTTCTAACAAAGTCATTATCGTATCCATTATTGTATCCTGTCATTTTTAAACGAATAAAGTAGTAGCTCTCACAAAGAGCACCTACCTCATTTATTTTATGTGCTTCGTTACCTCATAACAAAGTATATACTACAAAGATACTGATATATAAAATACATATAACCAGTATTGTATCTATCTAGCATATGTTGCGTGGTACCGAGGACTGAACTCGGGGGCACGTTACCACTGAACTACATGTCCAGCCATTTGTTTTCCAGTTTTTTTTTTTTTTTCTTTTTTAATTTGAGACAGGGTCTGACTAAATTGTCCGGACTGGCTTCACAATTGTGAACCTCCAGCGTCATCCTCCCCAGTAGCTGGGAGTACCGGTGTGCACCGTTTATTTTAACCCAGAGTTGAAATCACTCTTGAAGAAAGTACAAAGGTATAACATGATATAATGTGAAGGAACATATACTAGAAACTATTGGAATAGAAGCTCAGACTGCTGTGGTGGTTAATGGTCACCTGGAGGGCGAGCGCCCAGCTGCACTGAGCCAGCGCGGTTCTGGGCCTGGAAGATCCTGTGCAGGGAGAACGGGGCGGGGCCGGGGGCGGGGCTGAGGGGCGGGGCATTTCTTGCTGGTTGCCCTGGAAGAGCTCTTTCCTGCTGATTTTCCTTGGAGAGCTTCATGGCGGCTGACTTTCCTCTCCGTCGCGGAGCTGGGTGCTGTCTTGGAGAGGAGCTCTGGTCTTGGTCTTCGCCTCAAGTGTTGTTTTCTGGCTCCCGGCGCAGATTCTTCAGCTTGCATCACCCGCCTTCCGGCCTGCCCATGCAGACTCTTCAGCCTCCAGCATCCTTCGCCTGGCTGCTGCATACCCCTTGACCCTCCCTCGCGGATGCTTTAGCCTTTTGACGCTGGCTCACAAGGGACATTGCCGCGGGCTCCAGGCCTTTGGCTGGATTCTGCGGACCTCTAGTGCCCTTCTACATTTAAATCTGTGAGCTGTTATTGTAAATTAATCCTGTAAATTTCTGCGTCCTACATTAAATCTGTCTTTCTTGCAAACACTAATACAATTACATAATATGCTCTGCCTTTTGGTTACTTAATAAAATTTTAACTTAAAAGAGAAAAATGCTGAATTCAGACTGAGTTCTTTGGAACTGAATTCAAAAAGGAAAAGAGCTAAACAAAATTCAGGAGTAATCCAGGCATGATAAAATGAAACATTTTAGGTAAAATTTTGAAAGGCAGAATTTATAAACAATGTGATTTAACATTTTAAAAACATACATGTAACTATGTGTATAATATTGTTCTGAAATTCTTTGCACTTAATTAAAAACAAAACAAAGCAACATGAAATGCACGAAGTGTGGCCTGCACACAGGAGATTTATTTTATTCACCCCCTTGACATGTACTGTGATACTTTCTGACAAACCTGAAAAGGCTTCATATGCCTATGAAAAGAAACTCTTTAGGGTCCTAGTAGAATGCACACTGCAATGCTTGTAATGGGCCCTGGAAACTGTGTTCGGGGCTTGACTTCAGATGCAAACATACAAGAGCCAGGCGGGAGCCGAAGGCACACACGGAAAAGCAGAATAGTGTTCCACGGATAGCAAAATAAACATACCTGGACCAATGATTAACTTTATGCTTTCTTAATCTGTAATATTGCAATCTCGCCTCTTCATGCAACCTTCAAAATACTAAAAAACACATCTATCTTCTTTTCTTGGTTGTTGTTTCTTTTCGCTAATTATTGGATTCAGTGTTGGAAACTAAATCTTTCTCCAAAAAGATAAAGAGCCATCATTTTTCCTCAGCTTATCAAATGGAGATATTGTTGCCCTTGATTTTGGGAATATATAATCCTGCTAAGATATATCTTGGTAAAACTAAAGGAACCAGATGAGGATTACTCTGAGCCATACTGCCTTTTCAGACAGAGTTATTGATCAGGAGGCAGTGAGCCTCACCAAATTAGATTTGATGCTAAACATCTGATTGGAAGCACACCTGTCATTGTAGTTGTCCAATTAAACTTGGAATATTCATTGCTTATTGCTGAATAATTCTTAATACTTAGGTAGAGCTTGGGAAAGTGTAAGGATAACTATCTCTCAGCCTAAATATACTATGATGTTGACAAAAATGAAAGCACAAAATTCTGTTTTGAGAAAACACAGACGCTGTCATCCTTATTCTAGCTTTCTTTGATGACTTTAATCTCAGTCTCCAAAGGTTTCAAAACCACGACTAGTTTTGTAAGGATCAGAATGATCAGGGGACCATCAGCCAATGACACAGTTTAAATTTTGTTGGCAAAACAAATGTGCTATATTTGGGATACTGATTCTCCTTGTTGGAGTGGTTATCTGTCAGATCTAGAGCTGAGGATATCCACTTTGATGTAGAAAATACTTGATAAATGAAGTTCTTATTTCCTAAGTATACGCCAAGCACACGGTGAGAAAAGAAGGGACGCTGTCTTTCTGTACGTTGCCGTGAGCTTGCGGAGCTTAGTCTTGACTAAGCCTCCGTGCCACAAGTGACACTGAGCTCCTCTTTGAAGGAATCTATTTCTATGCCTCTACCCAATTCTGTGTAATGCTTCCTCTTTCTTTAAGTATCTAAATAAAAATAGGCTTCTTTAGTGGCAATTTCACTGAACAAAGAGAATACTTTTTCTTATAATCTAAAAATAGGCTGCATGGAAATAACTAGAGGATAAAATGGAGACTAATTTTCTCTGAATTACTCAATTATTTCAAATGACTGGCAATTAGGAACGTTGACAAATACAGAGTTTTATAACCAGATGTCTAGAAGAAGAGATATATTTTCCCCTCAGAGAAACACTATAACTCAAATGTGTTTAACATTTAATATAAACACATATCAAAATCGATGAATACAAGTAAACACAATGATTTTTCTTGAACGCGTCGCCTTGTCCTTGGATGAGGTATGTGGAGTGGGGTGGTTTGGCACAGACTATCCTTTCTAGGCTGCATTATGTCATCCAATCACTTCTAGTTTTCCAGCAGCAACATTGAGAAAGGTTCTTTTCTTCTTTTCACTTCTCTATTTTCTTGGGGAATTCACTTCATTCTGCCTTAAATAGCTAGAGTTCCCAAGCATTGTTTATATCTGTACATTCTTTTGTAAGCACAGTATGAGACGTTATCTTTCTCTGAATATTCCTTCTGGTTTGCTGGGCTTCCATGTAGCCACAGTACTTCACAGTGATACGAAAAATTGGAAATACGCATGTGATAATTAGAACTTTCTCAAATCTGTTCATCATGATTTTTTGATCTCCGACCAACATCAATTCAGTTTTTAAGTTAGAGCATACTATTTGGAGGTAGTTGGATATAATTTGTGACCTGCAGGTGGTTTGTAGGGGAATCATCAAACACCCAAAAGGAGCTTGCTTTTCACAGACTTTCCAGACACTTTAAAATAAAATCAGAAATAGTTGTTGGGCAGATGAATGTTTTATCTACTTTCCTATTATTAGAGTTTCTCTGAAAATGAAATACATCTAACTTCCTAGTAAGCAATTTAGATAATTCTGAATAACACAGAATTTAAATAATCTAATGTCTTTGTAATAATCTGCACACATACTATTTTTCTCTAATTTATTCTGTACCACAATACACAATTAGTATGCCCTTGAGACTTGGAAATAATACTATTAAAGAGCAACACTTTAAAGAGGCCTTTCAATAATTGACTTCTGTAGAAAATCATTATCATACTGTAGGACACTGCCCCATCATTCTGGGGCCTTGCAAATAGTACATGTAACCAACACCGGGGCGTAAGGACGAAAATAGCCCTAAATTCAAATTTGGTGACATTGCCTCATCATAAAAGATGTTCAGAGCCACCTCTTTGTCTTTTACGTGTGAGGACACGATAGCTAGTCTGAAAGAGGAATTGCCTCATCTTAACTAAAAGCCTCTTCTTACGGGTCAGAACTAACTGGCTTTTACTGCCTAACAACGCACCAAAACTTGTACCATTATGTATAGAAGTATTGAGTCGCACTATATCGTAATGTTTACAGATTTTCTCAAATGTACCACCCTGTGTGGAATTCCAAATTCCCTATAACCTACCCCGTAAGCGCATGAGCCTGTCCTACTAATTTGTGTTAAGAACAATGTTTTAATTTATAATAAGAATATATCCTTATGTTAGCATTTCTTAATCATTAACTTATACTATGAAAATATAAATCTATTTAATCCTATCAAATGTTACAGTAGACTATTAGGGGAATATATTAATTATTTTGAAGACTTCCATGAATTGGAACTGTGAGGTGGTAATGGAATTTCTGTTGCCCTAGTTAATTGGGAAAATTTAAGCTCAAAGTAAATTTTAAATAATTTGACTTCTTTAAAATTTTATTAGATTTTGAATTTTTGGGCCTGCTAGGATTGTTTATCTTTACTTACTACTTCTTCATTCTCACAATATGATCCTTTTTTTTTATGATCCATTCTTTAATTTATCATTCTTCCTCAAAAATTCCATCTCCTATTCTAAAATAAAATAAAAATAAACTAAACCAAACTTGCCACGTAACTTTAGAACTCAGCAAATTCTAAGACTCCTCTAATAAATTACACAGGATAGTAAGGATCCATAAATTTCCCCTTGACAGTTCCCACCCCACATGAAAAGGAAACAGGAACTTTAGGTGCCAAGGTTGTTCCGGACAAAAAATTAAAACAACATATCTCTAAGCCGCAGTTTGATCTTCTCCCCAAACCAAGAAAAAGGCACATTTATCACTATGAAGATACTTTTTGAGGTCAAATTCTGCAATGTTTTTCACAAAAAAGACTTGATTTATATTTCTCTTGTTATGTAATCTTAAACTTACTTTAGAAACAGAGAAGAAACAATTCTTCACCCCTTCTACCAAGGTCACACTGCAAAACATTCTGCTAATTGGTTCTTTCCATTTAAATGCTTAATTTAGAGACTGCAAGATGTGTATTGAGAAAGAAAGAGAGAAAGCTCAGTCGGAGTTCTGCCATTTTATGGTAAGTAAGAGATAAGTTGATTATAATACATGTTGGTGGAATGAAAAACCAAAAGCTTGCCTTTATTTACATTTAAGAACCTGGTATGCTTGTATTTTGAACTTACAGAAAAATAAAATTAGCCAATAAATAAAATTAAATATTTAGCTCACACTAAGTAAGTTTAATATTAAGTGGGTGTATTTATAAGCTTTTTCTCAGTATGTCTGTCTTATTTATTTTTTTTTTTTTCCTGCTGTGGGGCAGGTCCCAAGACAAACAGACTTCTTCAAATATACTTCTTTCCCCATAACATCCTATCTGGTACAGATATTCCATACTGTGAAGCTTGAAAATAAAAAAAAGGGAATATAGGAAGTATTCTGAGTGGACATTGTTGAATTCAGCATCACCAGATTCTGTAAAACCTGAGTATTAGGCCATCAATCAACTACTTGATTTCTTAAGTTAAATGAGCCTAATAAACAGTTATAAGATGTACAAGAACATAATAATTAGTTGTTTTATGGGAGCCAATTTGTTTCTCCTGAATAGTTATTTTATTACATATATAGTATTTTAAACTGCTTCAAATTCTTGCCAGAGTTAGTAGGTTTTTTGGGACATGCGTGCTACTGTAGCAGAAAAACTACAGATTGGATGAGTTGCGAAGTAGAGAAATGTATTTTCTCATGATTCCGGGGCCTGGACAGTTCGAGCGCAGGGCTCTTCAGGTTCACTGTCTGATAGAAGGGCAGAGCAGCTGCACACTGTGCTGTCCTGGTATAAGGTTAACAGGTGAAGGGATCCCACAGAAGCTCACAACAGCCCTTTCAAAAGGAGCCAGTTCAGTTATTCATTAATTTCTGCTTCTCAAAAGTTGTCATTTCTTCTTTCTTTTTTTTATTTTTTGTAGTACTTGGAATGAAACCTGGATCCTCACATATGCTAGGGAATGTTCTACCAGAGTTACAACTTCGGTCTAAATCCTAACTCCTAACATTATGGGTTGAAAATACTTTTTTGACAAATGAATTTTGGAGTATATTCAGCCCATGGCATAGATCAAGATTCAAATTCTATAATTTCTGGGATTGCATTATCAGCACACATATATTCGAATACAAACATAGACCATAGTTATTTAGGTGTACAAAAAAAAAGGTGTTTAACTTACATTGTAACATAAACTATAAACATTAGTCCATATGTTTTGTAATTTATTTGCTTTTCCATCATAACAGATGCAGTTACACACGTTGACTTCATTCCAATAGATTTATGTGTGTGTGTTTTTGTGATAAAGAAGATATTCGTGCTTATCAATTATTAGGTATATTCACAGGGTAAATTTTAAGAAACTAAAACTGAAAATTAATTCCACATATTTTATTTTAAAAATTGTTTCCTATATGCATAGAGAATAACAATTCTGAAATCGCTGTCTATTTATACAAGACAAATGAATAAATGTTGGATCATGGAAAACTTCCAACTTTCTCACATTTATTAGGGGCATATGTGTGCTCCCGATATCTCTATGTGTTTCTTTAGTTGATATACTAATTGATTCAAAATGTTTACTGTTGTTAGCAATTTTGACTCTGAGGAAGGCCAAATTGCACAGTTATTACTGTACTTTATTATGCTCATATGAGATTTTAAAATGAAAACTAGGTTTTGAATGCTAACCTGTGTCTTTGCAATAAATTTATTATGTTAAATTTATTTAACATTGCATTATATTATGTAAGTAAAGATGAGTTTCTTCCAGAAATTTTCACGGTAAAATGAAATAACAATATAATGAAATATTGTATATTATCTATCTATCTAAAAAGTAAATCAGAAAGTAAATACTTATAAAAGATTTATGCCTGGCAAAATATTTTAAAAATATTTTAATAATAGCAATACAATACTACTCTGTAATGTAAATTAGATATCTGTAAATTAGAAACATTTTAAAGTATTGCGGGCTTTCGCATCTATGCTAATGAGAAAAGGGGAAAAGCAAATATATATCAAGTGACTTCATAGTAACTTAGATATTTACTTCACTGCAAATTATTTATCACAACAGTATTTTGGATTTATGGACTTATTTCTTGAACCTAATTATATTCCTTCCAAATATTCTTGGTACTAAATAGCTTTAATTGCACTCTTCTCCAGAACACACTCTTCTTTTGTATTTTCCTCAGTGTTTTCTATCTATTTTCCACTGAAAATTTTATGGCTATCATAGTCATGTAAACATAATTGAAAATAATTTGAAGAAGAATTGATAATTTTAGATTTACATGAATAAAACACATTAAGTCAAGTACTTTTGATACATTTTTTTGGGTTGTTTAAAAACTGTTGATGACAACAAGTTTTATCCAGTTATTAAATATTCTCTCTCAAATGTCATTTTGGAGCTTGCTAGCCATGGCCTTATTTTAACAGTTGTGAAATGTTTTGGATACTTTCCATTATGTCAGTTAATGAGTTTAAAATTTTCAGAAGGTAAGTACAGGTTTCTTAGCAAAACACTTTCAATTAGACTGATAATTTACATAGCTTTGAAGAGGCAACTTGCGTCAAAGCATTTCATTTTCCTATATTTCCTATTTGTATCATTTCTGCCCTTTGATAGGATTTATTTTTGCTTTTTGTCTTTTATTTTATGTTTTATGATGGAGATCATATCCAGAGCACTGCACATGCTAAGCATATGTTCTGTGTTTAAATGAGAACAACAGTCTGTTGAATATTATTTTTGAAAATATTAATAATGAAGTGGATGAAGAGTTGAACTAATTCCTGTTAGGAAATTATTTAAGACTAATTCACATGGGGTTTGTTAAGAGTATAATAAATAACATTTGTCACCTGTAACATATTAATGAAAACAAATATGGCCAATTAAGGGATTTAATGTGCTAGAAAAATGCTGGAGATGCTTTAGTATTTCGCATTACATGTAAACACCAAACACAATCCAAATACAGAAGTAATTTAGCAGAACAAAGCACCATTGAACTATTAAATTGTGACAATTACCCAAAAATATTAAAGAAAATCATCATTGTTCCTTCTAGTTTTTAAATAAATGCTCAATTTTATTTAATTTATTTTTGACTTCATTTTTGCTGATTAGACATACAATATTGAATGAAAAGATTCCTTACTTTGGCCAAAGATCAATGTTTCTCAATAGAGGTATTTGTCTGAATAAACTGTACTCGTGATTTTAATCTTATTTACAAGCCTTACTGGTAACTTCAGAGTATTAGCAAAACCTATAAATCAACTTTTTAATAAAGGAGATATATAATAATAATCCCACTAAGGTATTGCTAAAACATTTATAATTAGATTAGGTAAATAAAACACAGAGTACACCAATAAGACTGAGGGTAGGAGCCAAAGACCGAAGTATAAGCTTACCACTTTTATATCCACATTTTTTTTTTTTTTTTTGTGCCAGGGATCGAACTCAGGGCCTTGTGCTTGCAAGGCAAGCACTGTAATCACTGAGCTAAATCCCCAGCCCCTTAAAGTATATTTTTCAAAGTTGATAGCTTGAGATGAACAGACTACTCAAAGGACTGAAGCAAATATTTTTCGAAGTACATTTCCCATTTTTCAGTATAAGCTTTCTCTAAAAGAACAAGCAATAAAATAATTCCTCTCTTCCCATGTACCTGCTAGTATCTGTTGTTTTCTGTGTGCTTGATGAACACCATTCTGGCTGGCGTAAAATAGTATCAGAGAGCCAAGTATGTGGCAAAAAAGAACCCTTCTAGATTGCTGGTGGGGACGTGAAGTCGTACAGCCAGCAGGGAAATCAATGTTGATATTCCTCACAAAACTGAAACTGGAAATTCCATATGACCCAAGTGCAGCTCTCCTGCGAATATACCCAAAAGAATTAAGAACATGATACTATAGTAATACATGCTCATATTTGTAGCAGCACAAATCACAGTAATTAAGCTCTTGGAACAATGTAGATGCCTATTAACAGATGGACAGATTAAGAAACTGTGGTATTACACAATGAATATTATTCATCCATGAAGAAGAATATCATTTTCAGGAAGAAGGATGGAATTTGAGACACAAAGTTAAGGGAAATAAGTCAGATACAGAAAGTTAACTATCACATTTTTTTCTTGCTTGAGAAACATAAATACATTAAACTACAAAGCAGAAATGGTAGGAAATAAAAGGCTGACTCCATAGAGATGAGGTAGGAGCTCAAAAGTATGGGAAAAGGTAGGGAGTGGGAGCAAAAGCATCCAAAATGATGAAGATATATCAAAATATTGGTCTATGTGTACCAATTCCCCATAAGAAATGTAATTATTATGGATCACAAACATACATCAATAAAAAATATGAAATGGGAAAATAACAACCACACCAAAAAACTCAATTAGCTGATTAGTTTGCCTTCCATGTCGTTACGCGGTGAGGTTGTGGGATAGCTTGGCAGATGTCACGGCCAGGCTGTCTGAGTGTCCATCCACTAGGATCCTAAAGCAAATAAATCTCTGGTTTTTTTCTCAGAAAGAAAAAAAAAAATCAATATTGTTAAAACTCAAAACAGAAAAGTAAAATAGAAAGATATCATAAATATTTATGTTAAATGAAAAAAAATTTGCTCATGAGGATAGAGTTCAGAAATAAAAGCATGTTCTCCAAGATAGCTATTGATTCAAAGAAGAAATTAAATGTTTTAATAGAATATTTAGAATATAGTAATATAAACAGAATACACAGAAAGAAATATATGCTTTAGACAATCTATGCTTAGTGTATAGCATATGCTTTTTAATCAAATTAATGAATATAAATCATAAAAGATGTTCTAATCATATAATTAAAAAAGCTGAAAGTTTTAAGTAGCAAGGCAAAACTAAGGAAAGAAGGAAATGTTAATGCAGAGAAAAGTCAGGGACAAAAAGTAAAGGAAACCAGAAAGGAGTAACTTAAATTGACAGATTCGCATTAGTAATATTTTTTTACATTGCTGTCTACTTTTTCAGACAGGGTCTTGCTATGTAGATCAGTTTGGACTTCAACTCACTATGTAGCTTTGAACTCACAATGGTCCTTCCTCAGCCTCCCGACTGGACTGCTGGGATTACAGGCGTGCTCCACCCGTCCAGCTAATAATAATTTTAATGATAAAATGCAAAGCTTTCCACATGTAATGGTAATACACTGCTCTGTACTGGGGAATGAGATTCTAAGAGAGAATATTTCCTCACCCACACATTTGGTTTTGAAAATTTATCAGCACTGTACCAAAAAAGTTTCTCAGAATTCTCTCTGCTTGCTTCCTGAGATAGGCCATGTTTATTTCAAGGAAGAAAATTATCTTTGCCTATTTCTAATTTTAACCGGTATGTTCATTAAGTAATTTAGCTAGCACAATTATTTATTTATTTCTATAGGATATATTTTACATTTATTTCCACGTCCAAGGAAAGTAAGTGGGTACTGTGTGACACAAGCCTAACTGGGCTGAGGTATAGCTCAGCGGTAGAGCACTTACATGGCCTACTCCGAGGCCTGGTTCCATCCCCAGCCTTGCAAAAAACAAAGTCCTGAGGGAAAACTTAAACCTCACACTTCCACTCTCTTTCGTTTGACTTCAAAAACCATTAATTTTGAAGGCATGGAACTGACAATATATTATTAGTCTTGAATTAATTTTGTGCTAGACAATATCTTCGATGTGCGGTTTATGTTAATGGCTGCTCAGGGTGCTTTTCAGGGATTTAGAACCCACCTTTATTTAAAGTACTGATTCTTCTCTTGGGCTTGCAGATGGCCCATGGTTGACTACAAACAGGACAAGAAGCTTATATTGCATCTCCCTTCATATTGCATCTATTCCCTTTGCTACCTTAAATTTGGATCAGATTTCTTCTTGACTCTGCATGTAGACATATTAAACATTTCAGGAGTATTTGATGGTTACTGGTAATACAAAGTTGATAAGTCTTAAATTTACCTAATATCTCATCTATCCCTTCAATTCCAAGAATATTGAAGGTAACTAAGATATTTTTAAGATTTACAGGTATATCTTGATCAACCAATTTTTTATTACCCACTTCTATGGATACTGTTCCAAACCATGAAAGATTTACCTAGAAATCTGTAGTCATTGCCCTAAAACCTGGAATAAGAACCCAGCCATTGTTCTGACTAACTCCATTTTGCTCCTCAAACCAGTTTATTCCTCGAGTCACTTTTCCTACCAGTTTATCTTAAATTCCAGAAATGGTGGGCCTTGTGGGCAGACAGGGTGGGGTCAGAAAACTGCCTTATAAGGGAATAATGACACTCCTCATGCCAGCCTGACCCCATATGACCAGACCCCAGATGAAGGTCAACCTCTCTCCAGCTTGACCAAGATTTTTTTATTTACAGGTACCATTCATGGGCCTCTAAAATTTTTCTTCTCCTGTATAACCTTGGAAATATCGCTAAAAGTGAGGAACCTTGTCTCTCTGTCCTTTCTTATGTTGGACAGACTGACCTAAATTCTTTTCCTGTTTCACCATCACTCTTTTCTCTGTGGAGATCTTTCGGGGACAATGCTGGTACCTGTTGAGACCTCCTGAGCAAATCCTTCTGACCGAAGTCTCTTGTATCAAGGATTCTAGTTTATATCATTTTGTTTTGGGGTGTGGTTAAAGTTTATGGGTAGATATGAAATTGTATGCCATCTTTGTTGTCCTTCCTGTTCTAATGGGCACTACAAAATGGAACTTTCAAAATCAGATTTGTTTTCTTTCGGAGTTAAGTGGCTTCTCCAAATTTCTATAGGCCTAGGGCAATAGAACACATCCTCAAATCCACAGCCGCTTCTATTCTATCAATCTTTAAATCTTGCCCATGTTGTCTATGAATTATTTCTCCAATGAGCTCTCTCGTTTCAATCTCTAGAAGTTTAGTAGAATCACTGTCATCCCTTGTTTGTGTGCATGCACTGTCCATCCTTGCTTTCTTTCTCTGGCATTCCTGCTGAGCAGGTAAAGAATATTTATTTAAAAATAGATTTGTTATTTTCAGTTTAAAGTCAAATTTTTCATTATACTTAGAAATAAAATGAAAGGATTTTGAAATGATTTTAGTGTCAATTCGACTTGGCTAAAATATGTTCACATACTAGTAAAACATTATTCCTGTGAGTCTTACCAAAAGCTTTTTTTCTGAAGAGATTAGCATTTGAACTAGTATTTGATTCACGAAGATTGCTCTTATTAATGTGATGGGGGACCATCCAATCCCTTGAAGGACTAAAGAGGACAGAAAAGGTAAAGGAAGGGCAAATCCATTCTTTGCTTGGGTTGAGGCATGCACTGCCTCTTAGCTCTATGGACTCTGTCTGAATTACACTGCTGGATTTCTTTGTACTTCAGCTTGAAGATGGCAGACTATGATTTGATTGTGGGACTTTTTCTTCCCAATAATTGTGTGAGTCCATGCCTATAATTCATCATATCTTTAGATAGACAGAGGAGATAGATAAAGAGGTAGAGCTAAGAGGAAGGGTGTGGTGAGACGGGGGGTGGGGGAGGAGAGAGAGTGAGAGAGAGAGACAGAGAGAGACTGTTGCTATTTCTGTGGACAACCCTAACTGATACACTTTATACCATGACCTATAAATCACAGCATGATCGTTGTTTTAATGCTTAGAACACCCTAACTCACTCACTCTTGTATAATCACAATGGCTTTTGATAATTCCTAGAATAAACATGCCACCTTCTTTCTTTATTTCAAAGGCTTTGCATTTATTATTCACTGTCTGCCAAGCATTTTTCTACTGCCACCTGGCACTGTTGGCCCTAGCATCCAGCAGATCTTAGCTAAAACATCATTCATACTGAGAAGCCATCCTCCTAGTTAATTGTGTATCACATAATCACAGCATTTCCTTTCACAACACTTCAATATTCTTTATTCATTCAGTCATTTGTTTTATTTTTTCATACTTCCTATACAAAAGTATAATTCACTGTATTGTTCAGAATGTGGAGGATTGGCTGGTATTTACATAATGAGGAGATGCTAAATACTCTCTTTTCACTTTACTCTTTATTTTATATTAGAAAATATATGTATCCTTCGTGTATAACAGAGAAATAAGTCATTAAGAAGGAAACATTTTAAAAATATCTTGAATCTGGGGCACAGCTCCAAAGGCAGAATAAAAAACCAACAAAGATAAAAAGCAAATAAATAGAATTCTTTATCCGATTTGGATGCAATAAACCTCTGTTATTTGCAAATATGACCTAATAATAGTTGAAAATGACACTACATATTTGCTTTATCAAAGCTTTAGTAGACTTTAACTAGCAGATTTACGCAGATGTTAGAAATAAATTAAATCACACAGATCCCAAAAGGGTTATGACCATTTTATAAGCATATTCTTAAACATATTCTGTTTTGTAATTTTCCCTTTACTTGAAAATTTAGCTTCATAGTGTTTTGAATACTACTTGCTAGCCAACAAATATTGGTTATTAAAAGTAAATATATTAAATACGATAAACACAAACTTTATTTCATTATCTTTTCACTTAATAGTTTTGAATACCCCAGCACAAAAAAAAAATTAATAGTTTTGAATAAATGGTCAATATGTAATGTTCAAATTCTTCAGATAGTATTGAGGATCTAAACTTGTATTGCCTTTCAAAATACATGATGTTGCTTATTTCTGTTAACCTCACAAAGACAGCTTTCGTCTCAACCATTCTCTACTGTTTCCATCAGCAAGCTTTCTCCTCATAATTTAAGATTCAGCACAAGCTTAACCTGTTTTCTACAATCGCCCTATAACCCATCGGGTGACTTGGGCATCCCTTCCCCTGACTCCTAAATTGCATTTTGAATTCTACTCCTCCTATTACATCAGCACTTTCTTATATTTATATTTATCTTCCTTGCTATACTTTAAGCTATTTGAAAAGAGAAAACAATTTTTTTCTTAACCTTGCACAATGCTTAGACAAGTACGTATTGTAGAGCAGGTTTCTTAGTCTCGAAATATCAAATGGGTTTGATTTCAGAACTAGAGTCAGTGATAACAGAAGGAGGAGCTAAGAAGTTGACATACAGGGAGTGCGTTCCCTCAAAGAGCATTTTCTTTATTTCAAATCCAAATCGGCTTTAGAAAGCCCTAGTCATTTTGATGTTTTCCTCCTCATGATTTTTAATCTATCTGCAGCCCAAGAACAACGTGCAGCCAGCTGCTGGCCACCCTGCTCCAGAATGGCAGCCTCGCCTCCCTGGCTTCCCCAGGCTCTTTCTGTCAGGCCACAACTGCCGTCCTTGGCCAGAACACCCCCTGCTCGCGGTTTTATTCTAAATCCTTCCAGAAACACTAATTGGTTTCATTTGGAGGCAGTGGTGATCTAGTTTAAATGCACTACATCTGGTACAAGGTTAGTACCATTTTTATGGCTTGATACCTTACTCAATGTGTGTCTTGTTCTTGCACATGAATACTAAATCCATATGTATTTTAAAATGTCAATTTTTAAATACAATGTCTGTATCATAGGATTTTTGTTGCAAAGATAAAAAGTCAATAAATGTGAAAAGTGCTGGCACAGCCATGGAAAATGATGGGCGATAAATTCAAATTAGTTGAAAGCAACATCAAAAGATTGCTTACATGACATAGATTGAAACGCTCCCTCAGATGTTTTAAGCAAAGTAATGTATCTGGAAATTTATAAGTGATAATTACTGTATAGATTTAGGTATAAGAACAACAAATACTTATGGAGTTATTTTATTTTCAAAATATATAGAAACAACAGCTAAACATTCTAGTTCATTAGGAAGATTTAGAAATATAAAGTCATATTGCTGTGACCAAATGTATCATGAAAAAAAAATCTTATAATGCATATACTTTAAAAAAATTCCTTTAATGCATACACTTAAAAAACAGTGAAACAGGGCTGGGGATTTAGCTCAAGTGGTAGAGCGCTTGCCTAGCAAACACAAGGCCCTGAGTTCTATCCCTAGCACAAAAACAAACAAACAAACAAACAAACAAACAAAAAAAAAAACAGTGAAACAAGAAATAATTTTCCTACTCTTATGAAGGATAGTATTGTATTCTTGTTGATATTTTCTTATAATTTAATAATTTCTTTAGGAACTGTTTCACCAAGTTATTGCTTGACTTTTTTAAATTGTACATTTTATTTATTTACTTTTATTAGTGCATGTTTGAAATTCTAGCAGTATACAATTATCTTGGGGAGTAGTTATTTGTACAAATTTCTGCTTCTTTTTTTCTAATTCCCTTCCCCTTTCCTCCCCTTCTGCCCTCCTCCTCTGAGTGCCCTAAAACCTTTTACATACTTGCTAATATTACTTGTCTTAGCTCACGTTAAGGTGTACGTTTACACGGATTGGAGTTAGAATCCTGTACATGGCACATCTTTATTCCTCTCACTTCCCCTTCCATCCTTACCCTTCATCCTTGTTTCATTGGACCACTTCCTTATTGGATGAGTTCTGTCCCCTTGTCCATTTCTATCCATCCTTCATCATTTTCTTTGCTTGTATTTTGCCTCACTCACATGAGCGAAACCATACTGTACTTAAACTTGTGGATCTGAATGGAAATATTGCTTGATTTTTGCTATGATTGCTATTATACCTTATTTTAAAATCATTATAATGTCCTTGAATTTGAGGGAATTTTCTTAAAAATTAATATAAAACAAATTTAATTTCCAGGTTAAATATATATAATCTTAAAAGTAACATGACAAAGTCTGAGTTTACCTTTAGCTTTTGTATTTCAGGAGGTGCATTTTAATTGGATTACTTACAAGAAAGGACTTCTTATTTGTCAAGAGTGTGGCTGTTCTACCTAATTAGAAAGAGGATGTTTTCCCCTTAGAAGGATATGCAGTACAAGATGTTTAGAATTTCATGGTTTATAGCATAAAATATGGACAAAAACAAAATTCTTTTTGCTTGTTTCAATTTTTCTCTGATTTAGTCAGTACAAATTAATTTTACTTAATGGAAATAAAACTGGTTAGAAAATGGATAATATTATATAATAGGTAGGTTGTAATAGGACTTTTTTCCTCATTGTTGGCGCTTGCTACCAGATATGCAAGCTAAATGGTTATAGATAAGGGAATTGAAAAACAGTCGTTAGTCCTCTAAAGATCTTGGAATGGTCTTTAGCTAGATTGCAAAGAGACCTCTGATATTCCACTTACGTTCGATGGCTTCTTGTTTATTATTCTAAGCGTAGAAATTTTTAACTCAAACATCACTGTTTCAATCTTAGCTAAAATGAAGTAAAAGGTAGAGCACAGTAATATTTGTTATTCTTTGGAGAGAAAACTCATTATTAAAATCGTGCTTTTGAAGTACTGTTACCACTTATGCTGTCTGATTAAAGGATAGGATTAACAAATGATTTTTATTTTCCATAATTTACAGGAGCAAAGCTTATAAAGACTTCATATAATAGAACATTTCAGATACAAAATGGAGTCATAAAATTTAAATGTATTTGCACATTCTTCTGTATTGTACATTTTGACAATGTAAGAACTTTTGAGAAAACAATTAGCTACAAAATTTACTACAATCTTTTCTTTTTCGCAAGAGTGATCAGAATTTACGGTTAATTTTTAAATTTAAAAACTTACAGTACAGGATGCATTGCCATCATTCCACCTCTAAATCCTCCCCCTTGCTTCAAACACATTCCTTCATTCTTGCCACTTTCTGAAGTAGGTCTGGATCTCCTCTTTTTCAAATTTAGTGTTTACATGATGTCCTATGTTGTGTAGCTGAATAAAAAAAGACAAAAATAAAGAAATTGACGAATCCTGACTAACTCATCCTTAGTATCACAACAGTGTTTAGATCTTAGTTTTCAGTGTAACGTGGTTATGTAAGTTGTGATTAGGGGAAATATGTAAAGAATATATGTGAACTCTCTGACCTATCTTTATAACATGCTAGATCATCACCCATAATAAATACTTAAAATAACAATACGAAGAAGAATAAGATCTAGCATAGTGCAGGCTGTTACCATCACCAAACATCCCACACAAACCTCACCGTGGCACTCCAGAAAGCCACAGTGACTTCTGAACTACCTTGGCCTTTGCCGGCAGAGAGCGCATCTGCCATTGGCCTCTGTCTTGCTTTATCTACTCTAGTTACAAAGAACTACTTAATCTTTGTCCCAGGCCAAAGGTTTTTTAAATTCCTTTTCTGAATAGAAGTGATCTGGTGAGTAGTTTGCTAAAATATTATCTGAGTATTTTCTTCATTAGTATTTCTGTCTAGTTTTAATAGTGTTTTAATTGTCAAAATTATAAAACAAAGTAACTGAATTTTAATTCTGTTAGATCTTTAGATATGTCAATGTTAAATTACTCTTTCTAACTTCTCATTTACACAGAAAAAATTAAGGTATAATCAATTTAATAAAAATATATAGTAAATGATCTTGGCTTATGATGGGGCTAGGTCTCTATGAACCTGTTGTAGCCAAAGGTATTGAATAAAAATAAAAGAATACACCTAGCCAATGAGACAATATAAATGTAGTTTTTTGCTTTACCCTCTCAGTAGTCTGCCTGACTAAGGGTTGCTGCTGGTTGCCACTGTCCAGCATTGGGAAAGGCCATTTTACTACATATTGCTAGCCAGAAAAAAAAAATCAAATATAAGTATGATTTTTACCGAACAGTAAATTTGACATGCTATAAGTTAAACCACCATAAAAGGGGGATTTCTGTGTGGTATGTTTGGTTGTGGTTTACAAATTGGTTCAGAACATGATTGAAGTGATTAGATGTACCTTTTGTAACAGCTTTAAAAATATCTACACACAAAGATGATTCAAAATAAATACGTTTTATGGATGGAAGCTGTCTCAGTCTACCAGGGACTTTTTATTTTATAGATGGAGAAACAGATGCTGAAAGATAGTTTGCGGCAAGGATGGATCATATAACACGGGCAGCTTACGGGAGTCCCGGGGTTTACATTCAACTTCATAGCATGTCGGACTAGTTTATTAGTCACAGACTCCCTCAGTTTCATAGAAATAGTATCTTCTTTGTAAAAATTAACTATTTGCTATGCAAATTTACATTTTGGGGCTCTGGAATTGATAAAAGAGTAAAAGGTATTAAAATATATAGTCGCACTTAACAAAGGAAGAACTAATCTGTATCAGGCACATTATTTTTTAATTGAGATGAATGGGCATAAACACTTGAGCACAGAACTGTCACTAAACTAAGATGTCTCTTTTCATGAATGTCACTTGTGAGTACTCATGAATATTACAAATGGTAAAAATGATAATTAAGAATAGGGTGAAGACGTCACACTTTTTATTGATTGAACACAGAAGCAAGGCCTGGTTCTTTCAAACATTAATAACTTCTTAAATTGCACATTAAAATCCCATCACATGAATTTATTATTTAAAACTCCAGTAAATTTAATGTTATCTCTAAAGTAACTATTATAGAGACTTAATGGATTTCTTAATAGGATAGAGTATGAATGGTTACAGAGTACTAATTAAAATGGAGGGTTTGAGAAGCAGCCAAAGAGTGAAAAAAAATATTTAAGCAGTGGTTTTATTTTAAAAATAATGAAAAGAAGCTTTATTGAAAGCATTTAAAGGAAATGTACAAATCATACTCTTCATTTCATCAACACAATATTTTCCATGCATATTAAAATGTATTGCTGGGCCTGGGATTTAGCTCAGTGATTAGAGGGCTTGCCTTGGAAGCGTGAGGCCACGAGTTCGATCCCCACCTCCAGGAAATAAATAAATAAACAAATAAATAAATAAATAAATAAATAAATAAATAAATAATTAAAATGTATTGTTCCCTTCTCACTGGAGAACTATTTTATTTCATATCTTGCATGTTATTTAGCTTAGTTTGTTTTATAATTAGATTATATTAAGTCTTCAGAAAATATATGAACATTTTTACAATATGAGTCAAATTTGTTTGTGCCGGTGGAATTTATTCACTTATTCAAATACAAATTTCTGTTACAAATCTATCAGGGTATTAAGATTTCATCTGGATATATATTAATTTTGTTACCTATAGAGAATTGCCATTATATTCGGGAACTGGAATGTTCCCCAAAAGATCCACAAGTTCAGAAATGGGCCTTTTGGAAGATGAGAGGATGATGGGGGCTGCATACTCATCAGTGGATTAGTCATCAGTAGTTAAGTGTGTTGTGAGTTGGTGGGGCCTGGTGAGAAGTGACAGGTCACTCATGGCGTAACCTGGACAGGTATAACTTGCTTCCTGGCTCCCCTCTTCGCATTCTGCTTTTTGGCCACCACAATGTGAGCACCTTTCTTCTACCTGGCCCTTCCGCCAAGATGTTTCTGCCTTGTAATCAGCTGACTATGGACTGAAAATTTGAGCCAACGTTCCTCCTTTTACTTTTGGGTATGGAGTATTTTGTCCCAGTGATAGAGACAGTAAATAAGACATACTTTTGACACAAAAGGAGTGGGATCTTTGATGAACGTGTGATTCAGAAGCCTTTGGGACTGACTCGTGGCAGGAATTTAAAGGTGCTGGCGCGAGAAACCACAGAATGTTGTAAGCATAGTAAACAACAATTGATGGGAGATCCAGAGCAGAGCTCAGAAAGCCAGAATGCAGATGAAAATGCAGACAATAAAGGTCAGACTTAGAAGGTTTTAGTTGTGATTATAGACTCCATTGGATGAGAGACCATGAGAGTTGCAACCTGGCAGACAATATTTTTTTCATGTCTTTAGACTTTGCAGGAGACTGAAATTAAATGTGGTGGACTAATTCATCTCTCAGAAGAAATTTCATGGGAACCTAATGTTTAGACTATGGCATGAGTACTGCTGATACCCTAGTTTTTAGCTAATGTTTATACTAACAGGAGTAAAAATTCCATTTGACTAGTCTGGATTTTGACCAGAAAGGAAGTATCTGCAAAGTTAGTGCAAAAGAGAATATGAATGTGGAAAAGACTAGCATTATAAAAAGCAAGTACTTTGTGGCTTGAGGGCATCTCGGGAATCAGGAAGTCCCCATGCTTCAATTTCTCAAAGATGTAAAAAGGTAAAGGCAAACTCCCTAGAAAGATTTGCTTCTAGAAGAGAAACCCAGGGTGTCCTGCTTAAGAAGATTGAACCAAGGAATTTGTTCCCCAGGATTTGATTCACAGTTCTCAGTCATCTAGGCAATCAGAGTCCCTTGCATCCACGATGCAAAGGGACCTGAATTGTACTCATGCTGGCAGCAGACCTTAGAGCCATCCGTACGGTGCTGGTTTTAAGGGTATGCAGAATGCAAGAAGTGAGGAGTCAGGAAGGCCTCCATCCAAATTTCAGAAGAAGCCCCAGCGGGCCTGGGAGTGTGCCCCTGACAGGGCAATATGTAAATCTGTGAGAGTGAAGCCAAAAGTACAGTGGAAACCACAGATGTTTTGAGAAGCTAGCAATATGGAATATCTAATGAGAAAGTCCATAGGCAGGCAGTGAAGCCACAACAAAAGAGTGGCCATGAAGGCTGCAACTGGCAATATCACAGGGGTAGGATTGCCCAAGCCCTTTGGATCTTACATATTTCCAGAACTTCTCCCAGGTGCTGGATATGAAGCTACAGGATTTAATGTTTGTTCTTCTGGGTGTCATGCTTACATTGGGGCTCACAGCTACATATTTGTCTTGCGTTTCAGAGGAGTCTTAGGGCTTGGTCTTTTCAGCAATGATGGAACTCTTAAAACTTTGGCAACACTTAGTAGACTGATTGCACTTTGTATAAAGTGATGGGAATGGATCTTCAGGGGATTTGGGGAGAATGCAAACATTTGGATCTGTAAGGGCTGCCAAAAGTCTCACTTTTTCAGAGTTGGAGCTTTTGCCAGGTGACTGGCACATGGAGGGGGGAACTCTGTGCTTATCAGTGAATGAATGTGCTGACAAATCTGTATCTAAATATTGTAGTAAGAGGTGAAGCCTGGCCTAAGGGACACTGGGGACATCACCTGGAAGGACATAGTTCCTTACCTGTCTCTTCCCCTCTGTCTCTGCTTCATGACCACAGTAATGTGAACAGCTTTCTTCCATGTGGCCCTTCCATCACGTTGCTTGTGCCTTTGGATCAGCTGACAAAGGACTGAAAAAGTGAACCAAAATAAACCTCTCCTAATTTAAATTATTGGTGTAGGCACTATGTCCCCGCAGTGAAGAAACTAAGACAGTTGCGGTAATTAAAACTTGATTTTTTGAAATTAATTGTATGTTATTTGACATTTACCAATTAAATTCTACTCAACCAAAAATGTGTGGATTTTTCTATTTTATTTTATTTAATCCATTTCATCCACGTTACTATATTATTATTGTTTTTAAGTATCATTATTAGTTAGCAATTCCTTCCATATTCTTTACTAGGCTTTGATTGTGAAGACAAGATGTAAATTATTTTCAAAGAAGAAGAAAATGAAATGGAGGATAGGGCCTCAGGAGGGGCCGATAGATCTGAAGACGTGAAGGACCAGGAGGATTCACATGGGCGGACACTCAGAAAATTAAGTTTCTAGGACCTTGGAAGACCCAGTCCATTCGACATGCTTTGGTTGTAACTTACATCATTGACAGCACCGATGTTCTGTGAGTTTACCTTGCTCCTCTGTTTCAGGGAACTAAATTATTATTTCTTCAATGTTCTTCCTAGAAAACATGCCCACTTCACTGTTCCAGATTTCCCAAGTCTTCAGTTCAAGTAGAACAAAACTATTAATATATTCATGTTATAAAAATCAACCCTTTATTAATATTTAATTGCCATTACAGACTTTAAAGAGTAAAATAAATTTGTATTTTGGTGATTTATAGTAAATTAATACATTAAGGTTTTATGTTTTCTTTTTTTTTTTTTTTTTTTTGTGGTGCTGGGGATCGAACTCAGGCCCTTGTGCTTGCAAGGCAAGCACTCTAATCACTGAGCTAAATCCCCAGCCATATGTTATATATTATTATGCATTAATAGCTCATTATTGTAATTATTTTTTGGTAGAAGCTAGAATAGTTTTAGATCTATAATAATAATATAATAATACTAATAATGATCATTATATATGTGTATATATTTACTTCTTAATGTGAAACAGAAGTCATCATTATGTCTTTTGCTGTTGAATATTTTTAAAAATCAGCTACCAATCAAATGCTCTATTAATATGCTCAATGGCCTATAAGACATCTATACACTTGTATGTAAAAATGGGACAGTTTGAATCTCTTTAACATTTTGATTAAATTTGAAATAATGATGTATTTTATTATTTTGTAGTTTAATGTTTGTTGATTTTATTCAACTGCACATCAAATATATGAGATTTTCTTGATAGAATATCTACACTGTGATGAAATATCTTCCTACACATTAAAAAACCAAGGGCAATATAGCTTCATGATATTCCATGAAATATCAATTTATATTGTTTGGCCTCCTGATATTATGTACGTACTGTGCGTTGTGTGGTCACTGAAATCGCCCAAGTGACACATTGGAAGAAATGATAAAATTAACAAATCGTCTCTGAATATCTTCAGAACTGCTAACCATTTATATTTTCAAAGTATAATGTCATCTCTGGCAGACAAAAAATTCTTAATAAATTGCATCCAATAAATGGATAAAGAAGTTGATAGGGAGGGAATAAATTAAAATTTAAATCAGAACAAAAATTAAGTTAGTAATTAAGGAAGTTTCAGTTTCATGAATGGGAATAATCACTTTTATACAGTCCATCTATGAATAAAATGAAATCGTATTTCTAGACAGTGTACTTCTGTTTGGCATGAGAAGTTTGAGCCTCTGTTTTACATTTCCTGCCTCAGCACTGGAATCAGCCCTTTTTCTAAAAGAGTACTAACTTGATACAGGACAGAATGCGATTTAGAAGAAAAGATTGGCTTGCTAGGTTTACATGTTTTCAAATTCAAAGTTTGGAAGGAAATTCTTATAAAGTGTATAAATGAGTTTTCATGGAGATGGCACAGAATAAATAATAATGATTTTTATTAATTCTTATTTTAATATGTGCCTTATTTCATACTTTAAATTAGTATTCAAAAATTAAAAATATGAGGATATATAAAATAAATAATGCATTTTGTGTGATTTATACAGGGTTTTGAAATATTAGCCGGTAAAATTGATTATTAAAAGATTTTAAAGATGTATATCCTCTTGGATATAAATATATGTTACATCATAGGTTAAAACTAGCACTTTTCATAATCAGAAACTATATATTCTAGAGATACAAGATATTGGAAAAGAGAGCTGAAATGTTTACTATACTCTAATAGAGAATATATTTTCACATTTATTAATAGTTAAGTGTGCCTTTAAATAATTTAATCAAATACATTAAAATTATTCACATAGTGATGCATTATACTATGTAATATTATATGCATATGTAACAGCCTGATAAGGAAGCATAAATAAGTGAGAATAAAACATTCAAACTCATTTTTTTTTCATTTGAAGTGGTCATTTGGCTGATCATCTGCTTTCTTTTTTTATGAGTAAGTATCAGTGAACTCACATTTTTTGAAACCTTATACTTTACAATTTAAAATATACTTTCTCCTTTCTACTTTTAAAGTTGTCTGAATAACTTGTATAAAAATAGGTCTTCTGCTAGAAGCCACTATAAAGGCAGACAAAAAAGGCTGTTTGAAGTCATCACAGTGAGGCTGAGACAACCACTCCTTTGTAGGGTCAGTCTTCCAGAGTAAAGAGAAAAAGAAAAGAAATGCATTGAGGCAGTCTGCTTTGATGTTTCCCCCCTGGCTTATATGCAGATCCTTAGCATTAGGTGCGAAGGCCAAGCCAAAACCCTTGGCTCAGAGCTTGTAGCTGGATCTCTCGGCTGCAGAAGCCACAGCAGCCAGTCTGGATTGTCATGACACCCGGAACAGGAGAGGCTGAATGCCGACAAAGAAGAAACCTCAGAGAGGCCAGCCTGGACTCTGCCGGGCCATCACCCCCACGAGGATGTGTCATTCCCGAACCATCTATATGGAGAGAGGAGTAAAAAGCTGGAGACAGCTGCTAAGATGATAAAAAGATGAGCAGAATTTTCAGGTACTTCACGGTTTTAAAAAGACCACTTTTTTTTTTTTTCTGCTGCATTATTTATTTCATCATTTCTAGGAGCTCCAAAGCAATTGCTGCCTGGAATCCGTGTGGCTTTAGGATTCTGGGTACGGATATGCTTTGTTTTATTTTATTTTATTTTTTTTTTAAATTTTTTATTTTTACCAAGAACATGTATTGGTACATTGTATACATAATGATCATAATCAACATGGTTATTTTGTACCTGTGCATGATACATCTTGGTTTTCCCCCCTCTTCCCCCCTTCCCCTCCCCGCCCTTGTATTCACCTGCCCCTCCCTATTTGCAACAAGTGTAGCTACACTTTACCATTTTTCCCCTTTCATCTTACTTTTCTTTTAATCTTCTTCTTTATCCCCCTTTTCCCTACCTAGTTCTCTCTTTTGAATACTATTTCTCTCTCTTTTTTTTTAAAATAATATCTATTCTATCCTTTTGCCCTTATTTACACTTATGGGCACAACCATGTTCATAGTAGCACAATTTGTAATAGCTAAGTCTTGGAAACAACCTAAATGCCCAACAACTGATGAATGGCTAAAGAAGATGTGGTTTTTCTACACAATGGAGTACTACACCGCCATAAAAAAGGATAAACTAGAGTCATTTGTATGTAAATGGATGTTCCTTGAGAACATACTATTAAGTGAAATAAATCAGACACTTATTAGTACA